>CM055910.1:44231691-44332243 GCA_029582155.1 Panopea generosa | reverse complement strand
TAGTTGTCAGACCAAAGATAATTCCTGGCATAAAATTATATAACATAAATAGCGGTAGCCATTCCTATTAAACGTTAATAAAAAATAAGCCCGTAGTTTAGTTTAAACTTATTTATTTTACGTCGATTGTGAAACAAGTTATTACAACTTAAACAAATCACGCTCGAAGTCTTCCTGGGTAGAACCAGTACTAAGTATATATGAAAAAAAGTCTTCCTCAAGGACACAGCACGTATAGTCGTGTGGGGGTGGGGGTGGGGTGGGGGTGGCGTCGAATCCAAGATCCGGCGATCCTGGGTTCGATGCTCTGCTCTATCAATGGACCACGCGCTTCACACTTATAGTTTACCGTTGAATTAAAAAACATTAACATGATATGTGTTAAATAAAACAAAATGTTTATTATGTTTTTGTTTTATTTATTTTATTATTTTTATTATTTTTAGCTTTCTACTTTCAGTTTGCGTTATACCGCTGGTAGAGTCACAGTCACCATTGCAACACATAGTAACTGAAGGTCTAACAGCTAATCTAGCATGTATGCTGACTGGTACATTCGCCTTACCTAGTTGGTCCGGACCCCCTTCTTCAACTGTTTATACAAATCAAGGATCTAGTAATTTTAGTCATTTTTTGGACAAATCACTGAGAGATAGGTTGTCATATAATTCTAACCAAAAAGACATACGATTATTCGCGGTTCAACAGTCGGATACTGGTAGCTATATGTGTTCGTATTCAGGTCTCGGGTACCACACAATCGAACTTACAGTTTTAAGTAAGTGTATATGGATTACCATCAGTGAGGTTTAGTTTTATTTTTAAAAGCCAATGAACTCAGTCGAAGGGTTGATTGAAGTGATATAGTACACACTATAGGATCATTTATTCCCAATAATCGACAAATAGCTGTGAACTCAATTTACATTGTGTAACATTGGGGCGTATTCGTCGAAACCTGTTAAACGTCCCGTTCTTGTTATATTTTCATAAATTGTAAAACAAGATCTTACATTAATAACACAGGCAGTGAATGCATGTCGATATGTATATTTTTTTTCTTTTGAAACTAGTCGAGTAAAACAACTTTTACCACAAAAACGGGGTTTGAATAGCAAAAATAAATGCATATTTAGTGTTACCAAAACGAACGACATTTATATGTTTTTGCAATAACCTCTGATAAGCGGAAAATACGGTGATAAAACTTCAGTAGTTTTTATTTATAGGACAAATATAAACAAAAAATTTATTTTCAAAACTTTTGTACATTTAAGGTTTGCATTACGGAAAGCTTTGTTTCTGCAATGCTTGTTATTTCCGTATCAAATAAATACTTTTCTTTAAACACTCAGCTACATGAAGAATTTAATACGTGACATTGTATTTTATCATTTCACTTCTGTTGAATTATTAACATTTGCTTTACACTGTTAATTTAGTACATTTTATACGAACGCGAACATATATGTAGACATATGACATAAACTTTTTTCTTTAATTCAACTATTTGTAGAATGTAATACATGTTATTTTATTATTTCACTTCAATTAAATTATTTATATTTGCCTTACACTCTAAGTTTAATACATTTTTTACGAACGCTAACATATATGTAGACAAATGACACGAACTTTAATGACTTCTGTCTCAATAGTCTTGCATTGTTTTTTAAGAATATTCTTTGAGGGTTTTTTTGTGTTGATCATTTTACAGTTAAAATTGTTCGTAATTGCATTCGATGTTTTTATTTGATATTAAACTTGCATTATACATGATTACAGAAGCTTCAGATACCGAGTCTACACAATCGACAAATACAGGTGAAACCGTTATTATACTGTGTAGTCTGACTGGTACGTTTATTTTACCAAGCTGGAGAGGACCGCCATCATCAACCATTTATACGAATCAAGGCTCAGGCCGCTTCAATGGGGCGCTGAATTCATCACTAAGATCAAGATTGACGTATCATAATGAGAAACACTTAAGAATACGCAGTGTTGAATATTCAGATACTGGTGAATATACATGCTCATACACTGGCCTAGGACAACATACTATTACACTGACCGTCATGGCAACAAGTACCACACCGGCCATAACAACAAGTACCACACCGGCTGCAAGTAAGTACTCATACAATTATACTGGTCTCGGACAACCCACTATGGTACCAAGCTACAATAAGTACTAATATATACTGATCTCGGACAACCCACTATGGTACCAAGCTACAATAAGTACTAATATATACTGGTCTCGGACAACCCACTACGGTACCAAGCTACAATAAGTACTAATATATACTGGTCTCGGACAACCCACTACGGTACTAAGCTACAATAAGTACTAATATATACTGGTCTCGGACAACCCACTATGGTACCAAGCTACAATAAGTACTAATATATACTGGTCTCGGTCAACCCACTACGGTACCAAGCTACAGTAATTACTAATATATACTGATCTCGGACAACCCACTACGGTACCAAGCTACAGTAAGTACTAATATATACTGGTCTCGGACAACCCACTACGGTACCAAGCTACAGTAAGTACTAATATATACTGGTCTTGGACAACCCACTACGGTACCAAGCTACAGTAAGTACTAATATATACTGGTCTCGGACAACCCACTACGGTACCAAGCTACAATAAGTACTAATATATACTGGTCTCGGACAACCCACTACGGTACCAAGCTACAATAAGTACTAATATATACTGGTCTCGGACAACCAACTACGGTACCAAGCTACAATAAGTACTAATATATACTGGTCCCGGACAACCCACTACGGTACCAAGCTACAATAAGTACTAATGTATACTGTTCTCGGACAACCCACTATGGTACCACGCTACAATAAGTACTAATATATACTGGTCTCGGACAACCCACTATGGTACCACGCTACAATAAGTACTAATATATACTGGTCTCGGACAACCCACTATGGTACCAAGCTACAATAAGTACTAATATATACTGGTCTCGGACAACCCACTATGGTACCAAGCTACAATAAGTACTATTATATACTGATCTCCGACAACATACTAAAATACAAATACAACAGTCACAAGTAAGCATGCTGGTCTTGATCACAATTTTGTTTCGTTTGCTTCACTTGTATATAAAAAATCTATCGCGGTAAGTGTAATATAAACTATCAAGTGTGTACTTGCACGGGTCAAACCATTTCTAGATATAATCTATTACGTTTTGTGCACACGTTTAAAAAGTACGGACCCTTATGCTAGTAATTTAGTTTTGTTTCATTCAAATATTGACATGGTGTAATTGTTACATATGCCAACCCTTATGTACGCCCGTTGTAAATATTATAAAATAATTATTTAAGTATATTTTAACTAATGTCTGTGGAGTTACCAATGCTGTGATCCTCGCAATACCCTCTTGATATGAATTATGAATCACTACGACTTTTAATTTTAACCAATTTCTCTTACTATAACACCCTTATTCCAAATATAGCCAGTAAAAAGGACCAATAGACCTTCTCCATGCCGAACTAGTATACCTCTCCCGAATCATGTCTGCTTACCCCAAATTAAAAAGCAGGGAATTTCATGCCTGTCCCACAATTCATAACTATTGAATGCTTACTAAACTGTGACGTCATTCAAACTTTCCTAGAAGCGACTGACCAATCATTGTGCCAAAATGTACTCAAATGTCATTGCCACGTAACAGACCGAATTGAGAGAGCTGGGTCCGTTTTACAGACTAATGCCGATCATTTATGCGACGAATTGTCACTTCAACTATGAATATCTGTAAATTGAATTTATGGATAGGATAACCAGTGACAAAATATGATAAAGAGTTGTAAACAACTGGCGAGATTTACACTATTCATTAGTCCAAGCCTTCTCTAGTGTTAAGAACATGTTATATATATGGATTCATGGTTCATTAACCCAGGCCGGGTCATACCAACGACTTGGAAAATGGTTTTAGAAGCTAGAAAACCATTCAACCAACCAACCATTCAACCAACCATGGTTTATTAACTAGGAGTTCTATATAGAGAATATTCGAGCTGTTTCTTTATTACATGAACACTACCTTATATAGGACCCTGGTCTGCATACCTAACTCATGTACGCAATAATGCATTTTTGATTTAAACATATTTTATTCATAAATTATGTACAGCATATTCCACAACATACATAGTAAAAAGATTTAAACGCTAGAAAATAATTATTATATAGTTTCACTCCTTAAAGCATTTTTAACAACATATCTTCAATAACGACCATGCTATAACAAACATTTATGTTCATGTATAACTATTTTTGGTTAGTTTCATCTATGGAATTAATCCGACTGCATGTTTTGCACTATCTCGACATTATGACTGCGATAGTTTAGTTTTAACTTATTTATTTTACTTCGATTATGAAACAAGTTATTACAATGTAATACTCAAATCAATCTCAAAGTGTTCCTGGCTAGAACCGGTACTAAGTATATACGGCAAACGTGTCTTGCTCAATGAAACCACATATGGCCGTGGCGGAGTATCGAACCACGACCCTTCTATCATGGGTTCGATGCTCTACTACTGGACCACGCGCTCCACACTGCGATAGAGTCCGGAAATAGGAACTAAACACCTTGTAAAATGTGTAAAGATTAACAATAACTTGTAAGATCATCATGCCATTGGGTTAAATTTTGTTACTGCTTTTTTTTTACTCCTAGGCATTCCTACTAGCAATAAGTACATATAAACGCTCAAAAGTAAAATCAAAAGTAAAATTATACACGATTATACAAAATGTAAACAGCTATATCGTTCAACATTTGGGACCCTATATAAATATGTGTTATTCAGTGTGTTATTTAATTTAAGAATATATATTTACTGAACAGAGCAGATAAGCCGCCACGTCACGTTGTATGTCCACATTTTATGTATTTCCTCAAAAAGTATTAAAGTCATTTCCTAAAATATTAGACTTTAATAAAGGCCGGTTGTCATAATAAAAGTTTCCTTGTCAAAGAAACTATGATAGTGACAACCGCTTAAAAAAATGATAAAAAACTTTGAAGAGCTTTGACTGACTTTGATTAGATAGAACTCAATCCTATATTCGTCAACTTTGAAGAAATCAGCCTATCAGCGTTTTATCGTTATCTGTTGGAGCCATTTTGTTTGTTTACATATTTCTAATTATGACGAAACCATCCAAGAAACTTTTAATAATGACTGTGCTACTTTGTCAAAATTTATTTGGCAGATATTTTGACAAGGAAACTTTGATACTGACAACCCGCTTGCTTTAAATACGAACATTTAGGCTATGTAAAATCAATATAAACTTGTGAATGTCGTATACAACTTTTGATAACGCTACTATATATTTTGACGAAGATATTGGAAATACAAAATTGGCGGGTTAGCTGTTCCGTTAAGTATATAACATCATAATTCTCATTTGTATGACTATTTCAGCTGTATCAGTTATACCTACTGTTGACGGTGCTGTATTATCGTCGACACCGATACCAAAAGCTTCAATACGGGGACTTGCTGCCAGTTTTGTTGTCACCCTGTTGCTGGTTTTGTTTGAAAGAAGATGATAACTATGCTGTGACACTGTTAGGTATGAACTATACTGTACGTAACAGCTAGTCCGCCACCTGACATTTTATGTACCTGACACTTTATGCATTTTCTTAAAATGTATCAAAGTCATTTTGGACTTGAATAAGATAGAACATTGCTATGTTAAACCAGTACATAAGCGTCTGTTTATGTTGCATAAAAATTTGTCGATAACACTATTGAATATTTTGACGAATATATTGAAAATCACGATCTATATTGTTCTGAAGTATGGTGGATATAATGTCTGAAGGAGGTAACCAGAATACTTAATCAGATATGATAACTGTTTACCGCAAGACTGGTCTATCTACCGTATTTTGCTATATTGGGTTAGCCTAGTGTTTAACTTAACCCTCGATTACATTCCCAATTTTTATATTTTGAGTATAAATAGTTCCCATTGTGCAATACTGGTATAACCATGACATTAAACGGCTATGATTAATTTTGGTAAAGTATTCATATCTGATAAATGCGACCTCTGATATAGGAACTACAACTCTAACAACCCAAATACAATTACCAGAGTATGGGTTGTCTCCATTCCTGCACCTACTTTATATGCTTTTAAACTAAACTCGGTGAAATCACCCTTAGGTATGTACAGTCTGGAGATACATAACCCTGGAGATTCAAAAACTCCCGGTGGCTGGAGTTTTTGTTTATAGCAACCGGCTGGTTGCACTCTTTGCTTACATGAAAAGTCCCCGAACGAGAGCCAAGCTGTTATTTATAACCTCTTGGAGATGTCCACCTGACCTGATACGACCAATGGCTGAGGACTCGGATTAGTCCGGCAGCTGCGCTAACCAATCAGAACGGCACGGTTCACCAACAACCAATCGCTATCGGGACCGGTGAACCGTGCAAGTCTGATTGAGAGCACCTTCTCACCGGACCTGTCTAAGTCAGCAGCCCTTGATACATAACTAAAGTAAACATGTAACGTAAGTTAAAATACACAATATTGCATTTAGTATAAACTTTCAGCAATTTCATCATAACAAGAAATTCAATGTAGTCGTTACTTTCACATTTAAGTGATGTCTTGTAGTATTGGAAGTATTGTATTGTTAAGTTTGCATAGATCATAAAAGATTTAAAAAATAACATAAATTAAACACACTGAAAATTAGATATAGCAGTAGTATAATTAGTTATTATAATTCTACATTTGTATCAATTTCAAGCCTATGTCTTTATTAGGCATGAATATTTACAAAATGTCCATCACTCTTTACATTCAAGCAATTTACACAGGTTTGCATAGTAAACAAGAATCATTTGCATTATCGAGAAGAATATAATAATTATTAGGAGTGCAATAAATTAAATGTTTCATGCTTTATTTGTTGAAATGTTGTATGACTTTAAAGCTTTTGCTTGGAAAAAAAGTATTGAGGACATCCCAGGGGACCCTGTATCTTGGATTCCCAAAAGTATTTGCCATAGTGCCTCAAAAGTATTTCCTCCAGTTCTCTAAAACTAGGCATTTGGTCCCTGGATCCCTGAAAGCAGTTACTAATGTTCCCAAGATCCCTAAATATAATTGGCCATGTTCCCCAGATCCCCAAATCCCCTGGACAGGCCACCGTATTGACATTTTCAGTTTTTGGATTATAAATCTGTATATGTAAACATAATGTAAAACTAGTCACTTCATAAATTATAACAAGATACGTGCACCTGAACTATATAAAATATCTATACAAACAAAAGTCGCGGGATTCCACAGTTTCAGTGTACTATTAAAAATATCTATATGTCACGTGATGTTGTTGTTTATATTAGTCGGTCACATGTTGCGTTTAACACTAAGCGAGAAGACCAAGACAAATCTATAATAAGTCACGGTCAACACGGATAAATTGTATATCTTTTTTATGTTTTATTTCTTCGTATTCTTATTTCTAGATATATTATTTCTGCATATTCATTTGTTGGTGTATTTTTTTAATATGTATGTTAATTTGTTGTTTTTGTACATGTAAAATGAACCTGGAATCTTCGTTCTCGTTGGCGTTAAAAAAACCTATAATGTGTTGGTACGCCTTAAAACCCTATTCATTCATTCATTCATTCATTCATTCATTCATTCATTCATTCATTCATTCATTCATTCATTCTTTCATTCGAATCCTATTTACAATAAGGACACATAATAAATAACCACGACTATGCAAAATGTGAACAGCTATGTCTTTCAAAATCTGAGACCCTATATAAATAAGTGTTATTCAGTGTGTTATTTAATTTAAGAATATATATATATATATGAAATTTAATATATATGAATTCACTGTATCTATTTGATCCAACGGGTTTATAAATTTGTCCTTAATATAGCATGTGAGTAGTCATGAATTCTTAACTGGATCCTACTCATATAAAGCTATCACTTCATGTATGTAAATTTGTCCACCCTGTCCAGATGTGTTGCATGTAATTCCATAGTATATAAGTCATGGTCGACACCAAATTTATTGGTTTGGCAGAGGCCTTGATATTGTATCTATAATTTGCATTGTAGCTAGGCGCACTCGCCATAGTCTGGTCTGTACATTTATGTCTTGGTTATTCACAAATAATTATCTCCATATATATTCCTCAAAAAGTATTAAAGTCATTGACTAAAAATTTGGACTTGAATAAAGGCCGGTTGTCATTATAAAAGTTTCCTTGTCAAAGTTTCCTTGTCAAAAAAACTATGATAGTGACAAACGCTTAAAAAATTGATCAAAAACTTTGAAGAGCTTTGACCGACTTTGAACTCAATCCTATTTTTCATCAAACTTTGACGAAATTAGCCAATCTGCATTTGATCGTTATCTGTTGGAGCCATTTTGTTTGTTTACATATTTTTAATTATGACGAAATCATCCAAGAAACTTTGAATAATGACTCTGCTACTTTGTCAAAGTTTTCTTACTCAAAGTTTATTTGGCAGAGATTTTGACAAGGAAACTTTGATAGTGACAACCAGCCTTAAGATAGAATATATAGGCTGTTTAAAATCAATACATACTTGTTAAAGTCGTATACAACTTTTAATAAAGCTACTATATGTTTTGACGAAGCTATTGTACTATTGGTGGGTTGACTGTTCCGTTCAGTATATAACATCATAATTCCTATTTGTATCACTATTTCAGTTGTATCAGTTGTACCACCTGTGGACGGTGCTGTATTATCGTCGACATCGATACCAGAAACTTCAATATGGGGACTTGCTGTCAGTTTTGTTGTCACCCTAGTTGCTGGTTTTATTTGAAAGAGGATGAAGGAGAAATGAGTGTATCTATTCATGTTGTTTAATCATTGATATTAACATAGAATGACATGATCGTCAGTTGATGTTGACCAATGAAATCGCTACAGGAACATATAAAACAATTATGCAGTGACACTGTTTGGTGTTCCATGACAGTCGTTGAATCTGAATATCATGTGTCACTATGTTGCCCAAGATACCATAGTATCAGAATATTATATTATTTAAATAGCTCGTCTTGGCCTACAGTTCAGTAATTTTCAAATATTATGTCAAATAAAACCAGGAAAATTATTTTAAAATATTGTAAATGGCCAAAGGCAAATGTTTGCCGAAATTGCCAATTACAATTTAATTGATTTGATTTGGTATGAAATAAACTGAACGGAACAGCTGCTCCACCCACCTCTATCACAATCACATATATGCGACATTTACAAACAATAATTAGTGAATAGAGAATTCTTTACAGAGCTATGAGAGACTGACTGCTATTTCCTCAAAATTATACAATTAAAACAAACATATTTTCAAATCAAAACATAATATTAGCATTCGTTTATACTTAGGGATAGCATCTTTGATTGTATTTCCATTTAAGAAGCATTTGAAAATATAAAATAAAGAATTCATGTAGTCTAAACAATTAAACATTATAAAACATAGTTAATATTTACTATTATATACGATTTAAAAATTTCCTCACACAATACCAGACTACTAAAAAAGGAAAAGAAATAAAAAGTATGATACCATTCTAAATACATAAAAAGTAAAACGACGAGATTACCGGGGTTGCGTTCAGTTCGTTAAAACGTTTGCTAGTTATAGCTGACATATCCTCTTGGATACTTGCTCTACCTCATATAAGCGCACGGTACGCGATAATTTAGAGGAACCAGGTATTAAACATATTTGCTGTTTAACGTTGCTGACGCAGCTAAGGTAGAGCATTCCAGCACTTACTTCCCTTTGTTTGAAATATAATATTTCGTTTTTGTTAACCTTCTGTTACCCTTAACAAAAATGAGTCATCTTGAGAAATGCTTATTGATTCTAGAAAAAAATCCCGCAAGACTTGTTCAGAATAATATATATGTTAACGTATTCTTGACGTGCCATATTTATAAGAGAAAAGTCTGGCGAGGCTTTCTTGTTTTCCTTGTCTCGTTTTATAGATTTGACTGAGAGAAGAGCGAAGTTGGATTCACCGGTAAATGGCGGTTTTGCTACTGTCAGTTCCGAGCTTGTGATCCCCTGTTGCGATTTCTTTTGTACATATGTATTGTGCATATTATTATAAACCACAGCGGTGATCTTGAGGTAGAGCGTCCCCGTCCCGGTCATACCAAAATACTTGAAACATGATACTAGAATTTTCCTCGTTTGGCGCTCATCATTCAGAGTTTAGCTCTAGGATTGGTTGTCCTGTAGTCAGGATAGTGTGACGTGGCTGGGTATCATACCATATTTATGCGGCATAATACTCCAGTCTTACAGCGCTTAGAATAGTGTATCAAGTAGACACCTGCGTGGGTATCATACCATGTTTCTGTGGCATAATACTCCAGTGTGACAGCGCTATAGTGTATCAAGTAGTCACCGTCGCGATATGACTGAAAAAAAAAGAAAGCCACGCTACACACCTTACAGCAACATTTGTTAGTCTATATATTGATTATGTTTATGCTGCCCAGACGGAAGTGTTCCTTTAATGCTACGCTTCTTCTTAGACGCATATTTTCTTAGTTTAGATCCATATCTAATAAATGGAATAGAAAATAATTTCATCATCGCCATATATAATCTCGTGTTATTCATATATTTGAATGGCTATGTACATAATTGTATGATTAGGTGTTAAATCTTCAACCAGTAATGCAGGTGTTTCTGGGGAATTAGGACGCTATCCATCGTATATCAATAGATATGTCAAAATTATTAAGTATTGTTTTAAGATACTAATGACTGAAAATATTATCCTAAAAAATGTATATATGTCTACGTTAGAGTATTGCGAGAAAGGTTGTAAAAATTGGGTGTATCGTGTAAAATCTATTTTACTCGAAAATGGTTTCATGTATGCATGGAATAATCCTATGTCTTTAAATCAAAAACACTTTACAACGTTATTTAAACAAAGACTTGTGGATAGTTTTGTTCAAAAATGGAGTTCAGATCTAGAATCAAATAGAGTATTAACATTATACAATTTTTTTAAAACAAACTTTGAATATGAACAATATTTAAATATGTTAAGCACCAGAAAGTTTCGAAGTTGTATTACAAGATTACGCATTTCTTCTCATAATTTAAGAATTGAAACAGGAAGGTATTCAAGAGAAAGACTTGAACGACATGAAAGGGTTTGCCAGATGTGTGACAGTGCTGAAATTGAAGACGAATTTCATTTTGTATTACTATGTCCTATTTACCATGAACTTAGATGCAAATATATTCATAAGCATTATATCCGTAGACCAAATAAGTTTATTAATCTTCTTCAATCAAAAAATAAATCGGAAATTGTTAAATTAAGCAAATTTATATCCGAAGCATTTGTAAAACAACGTTCCATAATAAATAATTGATAAATGTGTTCATCCTCAAAAAAATTATTTTATGTAAAAGAAAATTTGAGTATATTATGATATCTAATAGATATGAGTATTGAAATGTCGATAGTAAGAACGAATACGTGTGGTGGGTTGCGAGAGTGTATGTATGTATGCGTGCGTGCGTGCGTGCGTGCGTGCGTGCGTGCGTGCGTGCGTGCGTGCGTGCGTGCGTGCGTGCGTGCGTGCATGTGTGTGTATGAAAATGTGTGCATGCTATTTACTCAACTTGTTATGTCTTAATCAATAAAATATTCTTCTTCTAACTCTTCTATGATATTGTATGATTTCGATTCGATGTTATTATTATTGCGTTGTACATAGATGAGACTGAAATGTCAAAATAATGTCGTTGTTTTATAGCATAAATGTCTGTATATAGCAATTATTTTAAGAAGGGGTAATAAACTCTATTATTTTGCTATAATTATACTATTATACCAGATATAAGTTATAAAAGATAATTCATCATAAAAAGATGAACGATGCAATTATAATCAACGATTGAAATATTATTCAAATATCATGAACCATTTTAAAGTAGGTGTTTATCTAAATATAAGAGTCAGAGTTTTACGGTTCAAAGGAGGATGGTTTACTGCTTTGTAATAGAGCAATACCATAATTAGCTAGTTTCTTTCGACGGAAATTGCAAGAAGTCTGCTTGAGATTTTTAGCGTCAAAGTGTACTTGGAACCTTGGAGGAGCTTAAATGCGTTGGTGGGAGAGTGCACTGCGACAAAGATTCTCACTAGCGATAGGCTTTGGGAAGGCTTGTGTTTGAAACTCATAGGAATATCTATTGTGCAGGAACTGGGGAGTGTTTCGTGCACAATAGTTTAGCCTGATGCTGTAGTTTGAAACCGTTTTTAAACATAACAGGTAAGTTGTGCTGGAACTTGATTTCTATCTTAGTTCGAAGCCATAGGTTTGAAACAGTCTCAAAACTTATAAGTGTATATTTGTGTCGGAACTGAGCATCGTTCTAAGCTTACAGTTTTGTTATTAGTTTGAAACCGTTTTCAAACAATAACTTTATTTACGTGCTGAAACTTGTATTTGTTTCATGCACTTTCGTTTAGTTTGTAGATTAAGGTTTGAAACAGTCTTCAAACATATAGGTGTACTTTTATGCTGGATGAACAGTGTTCCAGACATACAGTTTTGGTTTCAGTTTGAAAGTCTCAAACGTATGCTGTCCAGACACGTTGTCTGAACAGCTGTTCTCATTATTAAAATAGTGTTGAACACCAGTTGGTTCAACTCTACAAGGTTTGAAACATTTAATGTATATTGTTAATTGGTATGATCATTTGTCTGTATGATTTCTAAATATTAGAATCATTTTATTATTCCTTTTGTTTGAAGTTAACTAATCATAAGGCAAGAAGCCTGACGGAAATTTATATATTATACAGTTTGAACAAAATTGTTTAACATAGTTTCAAGCTAGGCTGTTTTACAGCTTAATCCAGTGAAGACACAGTCGCCTTACAGAAGATCCCGTTTTTAGTTCAAGATACCCACCCAACATCTTGACATTAAATATGATATATCTAAGCTTTCGAGAACAGCCCGGTCTTTGTTTGGCAAAATTCTCCTGACCAGCCATTGTAGCATTTGCACCTAAACATTCCTTTGTTATTCATAACAAGATCCCGATTGCCTGCAAACAACAGTTTAAACTTACTAAACGCTTCACCTAGCAGAGTGAATAACCATTTCAACACAGGATAATCTCTTAGAAAAGCCCTAAAGCTTGCGTCAATTGTCCAGCTTTCGTCAACGCATCTACCATGTGAACTACAAATATTTCTACTACATTCAGACATAAAGATAGTAATATTCTTTACAAATGGTCCCAGAGATGAATCTACATAGTCTCTCACAGTTTCACACTCTTCTTTATTTCGGAAAGAGGCTGAACTGCCCCACACTGCAACTCCATTAAGCCCAGCACGTGCGCACTGTTCTATGGTACTTTTCAGATCTTCCTGTTAAATATTTGATAAAAATGTTGATGATTTCCATGAAAATTTCAGTGTAAGAATAAATAGGGCAAACACAATAGAATCGCTCAGATATTTCAAAACAGAACATTTTATTTTACATAGACCGTTATAACCGTCAGTAGATATCGAACTGCTTCCCCAGCCAATGAAATCGATCAAGGAACATGAAAGTAGATTAACATCTAAGGCGGTTATAAGTTACAAAATTGTTTATATAACTTCTTACTTGTACGCAGACTACTGTATTTTTCAGTCGATACAAAAATATAAGTACATCACATCTATTAAACACGTGTCAATGCTTTTGAAGTTGAATACATTGTATCATCTGTTCACGTCAATTTTAGAAACACTTTTGGTTGAGCTACGAGTACATTTATACTACATGTACCAAACCAAGTGATAAACAGTTATGAAAATACAACTGCTTAGGGAACTGAGTTTTTACAAATTAATATGTAAAATATATATTACCGTATCATACAATTTATTTGTATCTGCGTATTTGTATCTTGTATATGCAATTACTGGAGTGTGTTCGCCGCCATATTTCTGCCGCACTCTTAAAGACTCGTTAAGGTTACCGTACACATATTCATATCTCTGCTGGTGTGTTCCAAAACGTTCTTGGAGATAGATGGATGGATATATCGCGGAGCTGGTATTGAATAGCCACGATAAGCTGTGAAGTGAAAAGTTGCACATTAAAGAATATAAACTACAGAAGTCGTATTCACCAACCATTCTTGAGAATATTCTTAGAACTCATGAATGAATTTTGAAAAACATTGTACTGAATAGTAAACATGTGACGTGGCTGTTGCTGTTCTGATAACCGATCCAAATCTATGTGCACAAGTTATTGGTGTGTATGGAGAGCTTGGGAGATATCCATTATATATATCGCGATATGTAAGAATCATAAGCTATTGGTGTAAAGCTATTTATACGGAAAATATATTGATAAAAAAACTATATGAACAGGGGCTATATGACTGTAATAAAGGTTGTAAGAACTGGGTATCAAATATTAAAACCATGTTAAATGATTATGGATTCACCTATATGTTTGAGAATAATCGTTTTGTTAATCCCAAAGTATTTCCAAATATTTTTAAACAAAAGGTTATCGACAATTTCATTCAACAATGGTTTGGATCAGTAGAAAAAAGTCCAGTGCTCGAATTTTATAAACTTGTCAAACATCAATTTAAGTACGAGAATTATCTCGATATATTGCCCAGTAATCTTAGATTATTTTACACTAGATTAAGACTATCTGTTAATCCTCTTAGAATACAAACTGGACGATATGACAGAAATAGAATTCCAAAAAATGAAAGATATTGTTTATGTTGCAATTCAAGGGATATAGAAGATGAGTTTCATTTCTTATGTATATGTCCCTGTTTTAATAATTTACGAAAACAGTATTTGAAAAAGTATTACTATCAAAGACCTTCTGTGTTCAAATTTTTAGAGTTACTTAATTCACATAATAAAACCATATTATATAATATTTCAAGATATATAAAAGAGGCATTAGAAATTAGAAAAACAGTTCTAACTGTTTAAGCATAGTGTTCATCCTCATTTCATTTATTAACATTCATTAAATATTTTGTTATATACTCCAATGAATTTAATCATTGCTGTTAAGTGACTATATGTTTATATTGATTGTATATTGTATATATTATGATGATGTACTTTGTACAAATCCTAATAAAATATATGTTCTGTTCTGTTCTGTTCTATAAAAGGTACAAGGGCTGCGTTCAGTTCGGTTAAACTTTTAGTTAACATGTTTTCCTGGCTCAACCTTATATAAGCACGCAGTACGCGATAATTTTAGGGAACCAGGCATTAAACCTGTTTGTTGTTTAACAGTGATGTATGCAGCCCAGATAACTGATAAACGTCTCACCACACTTTGCCTTTTGTTCTTTATAAATAAGATTTAGAATAAAACAAATAGCATAGAAAAGATTTTAAAGTATATTTTTTCCAAAGAACGAATGTTCATGAAATATACAATTACTAGGGTGATGACCAGCAGTGACATCCCTAAGATAAAAGACGTCCTCAAATGCTCTTAAATACATTCATCTGTTAAAATCACTAAATGTCACTTATCAACACTTGTGATGTCTTACAGCAGTATATGTTATGCCAGCTTTTACTCTCTTCGTCTGTAGCAAGAAATCACAGCCCTGTGAACCATTTTGAAAATATATTTAACTTATTTACAAAGGACTGTTTAGCAAAAGAATCGTGCTACCGTCACTAAACTGAGGCGCAACTGTGTAGTGAGGCGCAACTGTGTAGTGAGACGCAACTGTGTAGTGAGGCGCAACTGTGTAGTGAGGAGCAACTGCAAAGTGAGGCGCAACTGCGAAGTGAGGCACAACTGCGAAGTGAGGCACAACTGCGAAGTGAGGCGCAACTGCGTAGTGAGGCGCAACTGCGTAGTGAGGCGCAACTGCGTAGTGAGGCGCAACTGCGTAGTGAGACGCAACTGCGTAGTGAGACGCAACTGCGTAGTGAGACGCAACAGTGTAGTCAGGCGCAACTGGCTAGTGAGACGCAACAGTGCAGTCAGGTGCAACTGTGTAGTGAGATGCAACAGTGTAGTGAGACGCAACAGTGTAGTGATGCACAACAGTGTAGTGAGGCGCACATGTGTAGTGAGACGCAACAGTGTAGTGAGGCGCAACTGTGTAGTAAGACGCAACCGTGTAGTGAGGCGAAACTGTGTAGTGAGGCGCAACTAAGATACATTAACAATGGTACACGTACCTATTCAATAACTATATTGTATTGCTGAAATACTATTTTTTTATCGGTTATTGTAAGACATGCTTTTCTTATTACAGTTTTTAAGCATTGAATTTGTTTATAAAAGCATAACTTTCTAATACCTTTTTAGCCATGCTGTTATATTTTGTAATACTGTATTCTGGGAAGGGTAGTTATTAACGTTGTAAGAACTTGTAACCCGACCTAATTATATATATGGCCATAAAATGTGTTTAAACCATATATTACAGTAATTATGTCTAATTTTATAATTACAATGTAAATACCCTTACCGGTTATTGTAGGATATGGTTCCACTAGTACAGTACTTCTGTCCTAACTTGTGATTGTAACATCTTGGAAATCCGTAATAGCCCCAATAACCTAGGGGCCGCAGGCGCCGACATTCTTCGAGAGTTTTCTTCATTAAATTCCTGAAAATTTGATACGAAATTTTTCTTTCATTTATTTCTTCTTCTTTTTATTAACAACTGCACACCATACACATTTTAAATAAACACATCCATCTATATTTTGCTAAAAATAGAAAGATCGCGGCGTGGTCTAGTGGTCCGCTTCGCATGCGGAAGGTCGTGGGTTCAATCCCCGGCCGGGTCATACCAAAGACTTCCTCGTTTGACGCTCAGCATTTAGAGGAGAGTTCTAGGTCTGGTTGGTCCCGTGTCAGTATAATGTGACTGGGTGGGGTATCAGACCATGTGTCTGCGGCATGATACTCCAGTGTGACAGCGCTCAGAATACTGTCTCAAGTAGACACCGTCGCGATATGACTGAAAAAATGTTGAAAACGACGCTAAACACCAAACAACATCAACAACAACTTAAAACACAATTCAATTTTTTTTTGTTAAAAAAAAATAAAATAAATTCCTACCCGTTCATGTTATCGTTTGGAAATGTTTTATCAGAAGATGAATATATCGTTTGTACTTTTTGAATACAATTGCTTGATAGATTTTTTATATATATGTATTGGTCATTTTGAGACAAAATTATTCAAACTACTGTCAAACTAGATATACTTCAAATTTATAACTATTACTGTTACTGATGATAAAGACAGGAGACGTTGTATTTAAATGAAACATCCACCACAACATATCGACGATAATCAATGCATCAAAAAGTCATTAAGATATAATAGGGATACATGCAGATGACGTGAATTAACCATGTTCGGTACATAATCAATGCATCGACAAGTCATTAAGATATACATGTAACAGGGATACATGCAGATGACGTGAATTAACCATGTTCGGTACATAATCAATGCATCGACAAGTCATTAAGATATACATGTAACAGGGATACATGCAGATGACGTGAATTAACCATGTTCGGTACATAATCAATGCATCGACAAGTCATTAAGATATACATGTAACAGGGATACATGCAGATGACGTGAATTAACCATGTTCGGTACATAATCAATGCATCGAATAATCATTAAGATATAACAGGGATACATGCAGATGACGTGAATTAACCATGTTCGGTACATAATCAATGCATCGACAAGTCATTAAGATACAATAGGGATACATGCAGATGACGTGAATTAACCATGTTCGGTACATAATCAATGCATCGACAAGTCACTAAGATATAATAGGGATACATGCAGATGACGTGAATTGACCATGTTCGGTACATAATCAATGCATCGACAAGTCATTAAGATATAATAGGGATACATGCAGATGACGTGAATTAACCATGTTCGGTACATAATCAATGCATCGACAAGTCATTAAGATACAATAGGGATACATGCAGATGACGTGAATTAACCATGTTCGGTACATAATCAATGCATCGACAAGTCATTAAGATATAATAGGGATACATGCAGATGACGTGAATTAACCATGTTCGGTACATAATCAATGCATCGAATAATCATTAAGATACAATAGGGATACATGCAGATGACGTGAATTAACCATGTTCGGTACATAATCAATGCATCGACAAGTCATTAAGATACAATAGGGATACATGCAGATGACGTGAATTAACCATGTTCGGTACATAATCAATGCATCGACAAGTCACTAAGATATAATAGGGATACATGCAGATGACGTGAATTGACCATGTTCGGTACATAATCAATGCATCGACAAGTCACTAAGATATAACAGGGATACATACAGATGACGTGAATTAACCATGTTCGGTACATAATCAATGCATCGAATAGTCATTAAGATATAAGAAGGATACATGCAGATGACGTGAATTAACCATGTTCGGTACATAATCAATGCATCGAATAATCATTAAGATATAATAGGGATACATGCAGATGACGTGAATTAACCATGTTCGGTACATAATCAATGCATCGACAAGTCATTAAGATACAATAGGGATACATGCAGATGACGTGAATTAACCATGTTCGGTACATAATCAATGCATCGACAAGTCACTAAGATATAATAGGGATACATGCAGATGACGTGAATTGACCATGTTCGGTACATAATCAATGCATCGACAAGTCACTAAGATATAACAGGGATACATACAGATGACGTGAATTAACCATGTTCGGTACATAATCAATGCATCGAATAGTCATTAAGATATAAGAAGGATACATGCAGATGACGTGAATTAACCATGTTCGGTACATAATCAATGCATCGAATAATCATTAAGATATAATAGGGATACATGCAGATGACGTGAATTAACCATGTTCGGTACATAATCAATGCATCGAATAATCATTAAGATATAACAGGGATACATGCAGATGACGTGAATTAACCATGTTCGGTACATAATCAATGCATCGAATAATCATTAAGATATAACAGGGATACATGCAGATGACGTGAATTAACCATGTTCGGTACATAATCAATGCATCGAATAGTCATTAAGATATAAGAAGGATACATGCAGATGACGTGAATTAACCATGTTCGGTACATAATCAATGCATCGAATAGTCATTAAGATATAACAGGGATACATGCAGATGACGTGAATTAACCATGTTCGGTACATAATCAATGCATCGAATAATCATTAAGATATAACAGGGATACATGCAGATGACGTGAATTAACCATGTTCGGTACATAATCAATGCATCGAATAGTCATTAAGATATAACAGGGATACATGCAGATGACGTGAATTAACCATGTTCGGTACATAATCAATGCATCGAATAATCATTAAGATATAACAGGGATACATGCAGATGACGTGAATTAACCATGTTCGGTACATAATCAATGCATCGAATAGTCATTAAGATATAACAGGGATACATGCAGATGACGTGAATTAACCATGTTCGGTACATAATCAATGCATCGAATAATCATTAAGATATAACAGGGATACATGCAGATGACGTGAATTAACCATGTTCGGTACATAATCAATGCATCGAATAATCATTAAGATATAATAGGGATACATGCAGATGACGTGAATTAACCATGTTCGGTACATAATCAATGCATCGAAAAGTCATTAAGATATAACAGGGATACATGCAGATGACGTGAATTAACCATGTTCGGTACATAATCAATGCATCGAATAGTCATAATAAGAATATACCTTACATGAATTTGACGTGAACTAACCATGCTTTGTCGTTATTGCAATAGAACCAACCTTGCAGCTGTTTCGAATTCAATTCTAGCCTCGTTTTTAACTTCAGCCTCTGACCAATCAGGATGCTTAGCTCGAACGATGCTCTCAGAAACTTGTATATATCTCTTTTGCTTGGCGTTGTATCCGTTTCTATCAAAGATAGGCCTCCATGATTCCCAGTCTATCACTGCCAGTCCAGAGAATGTTTTATTTGGTATGAAACTTTCTACATCCTCAGCCAGCTTTCGGAGATGGTTGTCCATGTTTACATTCTAAAAATAAATGTATAATTAAAGTCCCATACCTAGTTTAGAGTAGACAGCAAATTTTAACATAACATCTCCACCAAAACTGATGGAAGATGGTGTTGGATGGCGGCGTTGGTTGCCCAGTATTTGATGGTGGAGGTGGTTGTCCATGTTTAAATTCTAAAAATAAATGTATAATTAAAGTCCCATACATAGTTTAGAGTAGACAGCAAATTTTAACATAACATCTCCACCAAAACTGATGGAAGATGGTGTTGGATGGCGGAGGTGGTTGCCCAGTATTTGATGGTGGAGGTGGTTGTCCATGTTTAAATTCTAAAAATAAATGTATAATTAAAGTCCCATACATAGTTTAGAGTAGACAGCAAATTTTAACATAACATCTCCACCAAAACTGATGGAAGATGGTGTTGGGTGGCGGTGTTGGTTGTCCAGTATTTGATGGTGGAGGTGGTTGTCCATGTTTAAATTCTAAAAATAAATGTATAATTAAAGTCCCATACATAGTTCAGAGTAGACAGCAAATTTTAACATAACATCTCCACCAAAACTGATGGAAGATGGTGTTGGGTGGCGGCGTTGGTTGTCCAGTATTTGATGATGGAGGTGGTTGTCCATGTTTAAATTCTAAAAATAAATGTATAATTAAAGTCCCATACATAGTTCAGAGTAGACAGCAAATTTTAACATAACATCTCCACCAAAACTGATGGAAGATGGTGTTGGATGGCGGAGGTGGTTGTCCAGTTTTTGATGGCGGAGGTGGTTGTCCAGTATTTGATGGCGGAGGTGGTTGTCCAGTATTTGATGGCGGAGGTGGTTGTCCATGTTTACGAACTAAATTAAGATTACAACCAGTTCCAAAATACGTAGTTTGTAGAAGACAAAACATATCAAATTAAAAGTAATGGAAGATGTAAAATATGTTTGTAGGTTTCAGTAAATCTTACAAGTCATGAGCTATTTATAAAAATAGTCATTTTTACAGGAAATTAATAAAATGGCATAACTATTTGATTGGAAGTCATCCTCTGTCGTATATTTAGGACCATCCATGGCAAAAATATGAAATATAGTTTATATCATCAGTTTTAAGTGGTATCACAGAAAACAAAACAAGGAAATGTTTTAAGTTTTAAATACAAACTAGACTTAAGATACACGTAGTAATACTCAGAGAAAAATATCTTCATATAGATGTGTTCACATGAGTAACATTGTATTTCATGATTGCTGTGTGCTCTTTTAATATTCCATACATCTCTTAAGAGACCGCGGCGTGGTCTAGTGGTAGTGCGTCCGCTTCGCATGCGGAAAGTCGTGGGTTCAATCCCCGGCCGGGGTCAAAGACCCCGGACCAAAGACTTAAAAATGGTACTAGAAGCTTCCTCGCTTGACGCTCAGCATTTAGAGGAGAGTTCTGAGTCTAGTCGGCCCGGTGTCAGTATAATGTGACTGGGTGGGGTATCATACAATGTGTCTGCATCTACAATGTATATATACTCCAGTGTGACAGCGCTCAGAATACTGTCTCAAGTAGACACCGTCGCGATATGACTGAAAAATTGTTGAAAGCGACGCTAAACACCATACAACAATAACAACAACAACAACAACATCTCTTAAGGTCTCACTACACAATTGAATTCTGTAATTTGTTCTTTGTTAAATAAGGTCAAGGTTGCCACGGTAAAAAGGAAATTTCAGCTAGAATTGATTTATAGCATAGATTTAAGATAGTAAAACGTCTCGATTAATATTATTATATGATTATGTTTCCATAGGTGTAAAGATTGATTTAATTCATCAACATGAGTAAAATTCGTTTCAACTTTTCAACCCATCGCCCTCTTAGTGGGAAAAGTCACTTTTTAACCCAGTGATGTCTAATTGCTGTATATGATATGCCAGCTTTTGCCTCACCCATCACTGCCTCTATGAACCGTTTGAAAATATTTCAAAAAACAAATTACACAGGAGTATTTTAAACACAAGATCATGTTACCGTGGCAAATAAAGGTCGCACCTGTGTAAGTGAGGCGATAGTGGTAAAAAATAGCCCCTTTAAACCTTTGAGGAAGATATGCAACTTGATACATTGTACGTATACATGTAACCGTGTTACAAATCACATTATTTGTTTCTTTATTTTGTAGTTATATAAAAACGCAAATAACAAAGTTTTATAAATGAACTTAACAATAAACTAAAGTTTTAAAAATTTACCTGTGGAATTCCGCCATTGATGTAAGTGCCATCGTCTGCTATCTTAGGATATAATCCCAGCCAACCTTCATAATATATAACGATTTCATTTCCTTCGAAGGTGTGATTTAAGTTAGCAATGATATCGAAGTATGACAAATTTAAAAATACTCCATATTTAGATTCACAAACTTTTGACGGTGAGTTCCATATTGACACGAACGGCGTATCGGGGATATTTCTTTCAAGATTTGATGACACAATATCAGTTTCTGATGCTGCAAACAAAAACATAAAAGCACAAAACTTAAAAATCGCGTCCATCTCGATTGCAAGGTGGTTAAAACTGGTTAAAACACACTTAGGTTGTGCAGCAAAACATTTATATCCTGTATGCTTGTGACACGACGGAATATCGAATTACATTACTTAAGATCGGATTTCGTTTATGCGTGCAGTCGGAACATCGATAACACAAATAGGAAAACTGTACTTCTTCTTCCTTTTGTGGTACACGTACTTCACTATAAGTGTATATTTTACCCTCATGTGAAATGAATAAAAGGCTATATACATGAATTTTCTTAATAAGATTTTGTACATTGCGGCTAAAAGATTAAATTCTGTGCGCTTGATGTGCGCTTGACTACCGTCTTGTCGAGGTGGACTGGGTCTGGTCGAGGTGGACTGGATATTCTATGGATGGAGCACTTACAGCAGCTACTAATGGTCAAGTGCAGAAATGCAGTAAAATAATCCCGAATAGTGCCGTATTTACTTTCAATAAAATTATAAGTGTCTGTAATAAAGTTTTAAAAGTGATGTCGCCTAACATTTAAGAAAGAGTGAAGTCTCCAAGTTTCCAGTTGGAATAGCAATTTAGTGTCCTTCCCGGTCAAGTGGTCTACAGCGGTGCCATCTAACGACCACTTACCACTCATCGCTGAGTCGTGTGTTCGAGCCAATTTCTGTCTTAAAATGTATGTAAAAAAGTTTGCCAGTTATTTGCGGACGGGCGGTGGGTCTGCTCAGAGTTAATGGACTGAGTTCTTCCTGCACCAATAAAACTGGATATGTCATATATAACATGGTGTGTTGAAAGTGACGTTAATATCAATTAATAAAAATAGTCAAATTCTATTTTACAATTACAATTTTAATGTTAAGATCACACTTATTTGAGATATATTTCTTAACAGGAAACAGTGAAAAAAAACAATAAACATATTTAGACAATGTTAAAAATAATAAATGCCTAAAGAAATGGAAATAGTCTCAATGAGAAAGCAAATAAGATGTACACTGATAGATTGATTGGTTGATTGACTGAATGATTGATTGATTGATTGATTGATTGATTGATTGATTGATTGATTGATTGATTGATTGATTGATTGATTGATTGATTGATTGATTGATTGATTGAATATTTAGCGTCATTTTTATACCATCCAATGCTAACAGACGATCAGTTAACCTAACCACTGTTTTCTGGGATCCTGAAATTTAAGCAGTACTCGACGCGGCACACCCCATCTCCGCAAGTAGCTGATAACTTTCCCGCTTTAACCAGTGGTGAGAGACGAATGATAATTTGACACAATGTCGTATATTAATCATCACGGAAACTGTTGCCGGGCAGAGATTCGAACTCATGACCCTGGATTGATAGTCAGATGCGCTAACGACTGAGCTAATCGGAACCGGCAAATAGATGTACAAAAAGGAAATGATAAAAAAATGTTTAAAACTTGTTAAACATTTTACGAAAAACGGTTACAACTTCTGGTTATGTAGTATTACCCACGGTCACTTCAATAAACACATTGGGTATGGAGCGTGTTGCCAAGTATTAGATCATCGAATACAAGATCAGATCCAAGATAAGAGGTTGTGGGATCGATCCTCTGCTCTGTGTGGTGTCCTTGAGCAAGACACTCTATTTGCATATTCTGTAATACTGGTTGTTTTACCAAGGAGCGCTTCGAGCGTTATTTATCTAAGTTGTAAGAACTTGTTTCACAGTCGATGTAAAACAAATAAGTTAAAATGAACATCTTAGGTGGCATTCACCAACCAATCTAAAGAGAATTCTAAGACTTGAACTCAAGAGTGAATTTTGAAAAACAAACATAAAGATATTTTTTAGATCAAAATATGCAAGCCTGTAGGGACACCTAATACATAGTCAAACATCTATCACAATTATCTATCTGTCATGGTAAACTAGATATCTAAGGTTAAAATTTGGATTTTCAATCCTAAGTCTAAGAAACTTCTAAAGAATAGGCACTGTAAATAACAATGTACCGTCAAACCTGTATAAGTGGTCACCTCTATTTAGCAGCAACTTGTCTTAAGCAGTCATATTTGCTATTCCCTAGTTCAATGCTTTCAGAGCAAATTAACCTGTATTAAACAACAACTTGTCTTAAAGGCAATTTTCTAGATCCCTTGACAAGTTGCCTAAGACAGGCTTATCTGTATTATGCAAGTTTCTAATATGTTCATGAAGAAATCAACAGAAATGGTACATACTGTGATAATGACGTTCTATTGTAACCAAAAGCAAGTACATATACATGTTTATGTTTACGATGTGCTGACTAACCAATTACCTGTGATGTTGAGAAAACGCCCTATCGACGGTTTGCTCACCCAACCAATTAATTGTAACCAAGAAGTCCATAGCTCTATAAAATATTTAAAGGTTTTTTTTTCCAAAAATGTCAAGTTAGTTAATTTAATGTCTAATTTTGAATAATATTAAAGAAAGGGTTTTGTAATTAGAAGTCTGTTACTCCATCGTTACACAATGTGTCTCTGGATATGAGGGGAGTTCACAAATCGTGTACACGTATACTGTTGTACATCTTCCGAAGTCCGGGCAGAGTTTTATTCCTGACACAGACACATTTACATGTGATGACAGCCGCGTGATTTAAAATGTTTATATTGATTAAATTGAATATTTAGCGTCAGTTTATGCCATCGAGGGCTAACAGACGATCAATTAACATAACCACTGTTTCCTGGGATCCTGACAGGTTAACCAGTACTTGAGCACAATCCCATCTCCGTAAGTAAACTGATAACTTTCCTACTTGAATCAGCGGTGAAACACGAATGTTAATGAGATACAATATTGTATATCAATCATCACGGAGACTGCTGCCGGGCGGGGATTCGAACTCACGACCCTGGATTGATAGTCAGACGCGTTACCGACTGAGATAATGTTTAGAATATACATACTGTAGATCTAAATGACAACTCAGAATTGGCTGTTGATATTTTAATATAAACTTTAGTTCAAATCCTGGAGGCCATGGAGGAAGGTAGACAAAACACAACGCAAACAAAAACACATTATTGTATATTTTTAATATTCACATGGCACTAAACAGTGGTAATACTAAAACTTGTAATAAACAACAAATAAAATAGATTTCTTTTTACAACAAACAACTACACTTATTGAAAATATAACCGAATGTATAGCCTAATCAAGTAATTGATATGAGATATTATAATGTAAGTGACTTTAATTGATTTTATAATAAATCATTCAATTATTAGATGAAACTAAATGTTTAACAGCCCTATAGGTCTTGATCACTTCTTAGTATAACTCGATAATATTTCATAAGATTGTGATCACAATTAAAACTATTTTCTTTTCTTTCTGTTGTATGCTTTATAGCGTTTATATTATTGCAATATACTTGTAAATAGCTTACATGTATTTAATATAATACACCAAAAACCTTTAAATACATGTATTATTCTTTATGTTTTAAAGCTCTTATTTGCTAAACTATAAATAAATAAATTACATATTATTCATTATAAGTTCACACTTGTGACAGTGATCAACGTAAATAACAAACCGGCAGGAACGTATGATCTACACTCTGAAACAAATATGTGCAGCTATTGTAAAACTAAACGCGTGTATAAACATCAAACAATATACGGAGTGCGGGGTTTAACCTCTACAAAACACTTGTATCAGTAAATGAAACAAGTAGTATGAATACAAATAGTCATATAACGTATCACAAAAGGTAAATCTATTTTAAAAATAAATAAACAAAAAAGAAAAATGTATTTTAACAAAATAAATAAAATAAATATAATATTTTTACATCTATCGGCAAGTTATAATTCCAAATGATGACATCATCATTACCGTCATCATGAGTGATATACAATTGTGTTGCTATTCTCTGGACACTCCGTGCATTGACATACTTCAAAATAATTTAAAAAAAGAATTTCAGTCATTTGAAAGAACGTGTATCCCTTCGAAACAAAAGACTGTATGAATGGTCCCAGCTGTCCCATCTAGGGACTGTTACACGGCAGTGACATACGACACCGCTGATTAGTCAGTTGCTTCAACAAAGTTGATATACGTCACAGTTTCATAAGCTCATCAGAGTGCAATGACTTGAAGAACAAGCTGGGAATTCCGTATTTTTACATAACGGAATTACAGACCCGTATCGGGAGATGTCAAAGAATGCAGCCAATAAAAGCAAATAGCAGACTCAGTCTGTTTATTAGGAGAACTGAAATGAGCAACATCACGGCACCTAGGACCGGTTTTATTGTTCAGCTTCTTCAGTGTCAATAAAAATAAGGTCTACATGGGTATAACTTAATCACATAATTATTATGTACATGTATTTATGATTGCTGATTCTTTTGTTGTTTTCTTCTTTTGGGTGAAGGGAGGTCTATGCAGTAAATTGATACTACATTTCTGTAACTGCATAAACGTATATATAAATATCAAAACGTGCTCAAAATAACTATAACAAGGCAAGCCAACAATAATGTTAAACGTCACGTTATTACCACAGAGGCAAACAACAAGTAAAACAGTTGATGACATCACGAATTATGGTTCCATGTTTCCATATATCAAAATATCAAAATAATCAAACTTTAAAATACAATGTTGCCAAAAACAGACTGTAAAACAGATCATAGCAATGAGATTTGTGAACGTTGATTGGTCATTTGCTTTAGAGAAAGTTGAATGACGTCATTGTTAGATAGGGACATTATGGGACAGGCATAGCTTTCCCTGCTTTTTCATTGGCGCTTAATAGACCTAATTTAGGACATATCAGGAACTAAAATAGAGTATACAAAATACATAGAGTAAAGAATCACAAAACATTTAATTACAATCTTAAATGTAGTTTGTAATGAAACAAAATAAAGAACGAAACAATTAAATATTTATTAAAGTATAAAATACATAATCACAGCCAGTCAGTAACAGATTTTAGGTAACAATGAAGAATCACAGAAATGACAGATTGAACACTTTGGCAAAGTTCTACATCAAAAATATTGGCGTGGTCCTGCATCCGATGCAGTAAATGGTAACACATATCAGTATGTTATTATGTATTTATGTTATCAGATAACACTCACTTTCACTATGTATAGTGCTTAATTAATGTTGTTAGGAACGTGTGGCGTGACTCTTTTACTAATTTGTAATGTGTAAAGCAATGATATATGTTTAAACTAGAAATGACACGGTGTAATAGCTAAAACATGTAATCAGATGTTATCAAACTTTGTTTGTTCCATGCTCAGATCAGCTAAAAAACAATAGAACTCATTAAACTAACTGAATGAAAATACCTGTAACTTTCTACCTCAATTCTATATTTATACTTTCATATTCGAGGTTTAGTCAAGTGTTTGTGTTTCAGTTAGCGTTTATATATAAATCCAGAAAATTGTGTTCGACTACGAATTTTGAGTTGAGCATGTTATAACCTCGGTACCTGGTGGAAATCTGCTAAATCGACTAATCTTGAGAAAATGATATGTGTTTGCTTGTTATTTTCGCAGAAGATCAGTGACTAGTGTTTCTTGATGGTGAAAAATGACTATGGACACTTCGGTGACTCAGTGCAATACTATTTTATCTACCTTCTGTATCAATGATATTGAGTTACACTTGTGCTGCACTAAGTCCTCGAGTTTACAATAGGACATAAAATTTGTTTTATGACCTTAATAAAGTTATACTTTAAACACTTATTTGCCATTTATACATCGATATTGGTTTAGCATCTGACCAAACGATTTGGTCCATTAATCAACAACACTGTTACCAATACATGTAAATAGTGCAACATCTTTATGTACGTCTCAACCTTCTGATATACAATATTACTTTTGCAACTTAAAAGTACTAGTAAATTTAATAGATATGCACACCATATTTTAAATATTAGTAATTCTGACTTCAGATATTAACGTCAATGAATGGGGTTTAACGCCATTTTCAACACATTTCAGGTTATATATGGATATCTAGTTTTATTGGTTAAGGAAGACTTCATAATGGACCTGAGTAGAACCAACGTCCTGTCCGCAAGTAACTGGCATACTAATAAATGAACATTACTCAATAGCTCGCCGACGCTTCCGTCTCCATGATTACTTTATTTGAGATCTGACATTCGCCTCTAAGATTGTACGCTAATATCACATACTCGTATTCCATACCAGGTTCGAGTCCAAACACGCGGTGCTCGTCGCGCCCGTACATGGACACACATCTCCAGACCCGATTCTGAGATGGCTGGCGATACAACAGGAAGTGGGAGATCTTCTGTTCCGAGGCCACATCCATGGGACTAGAGGAGAAGATCTGAATAGATGAGGTAAACCGTTTACACAGTGATTCCACTATGTTCGGCACTGAAATGGAATAAGATATTTGAATTAAGCATCATACAAAATAATATTTATCAATTATTTATATAAGCCTTGCCATCATGTAAAATGTTAACCAAGTTGAATCAAACTGAAATAACGAGGCAAATATCACCGGAAATGGTTGAATACGACTACATCCGGTTGGTAATAAATAATATTGTCATTTATGTTGCCCCAGTTATATGTAGTCTTTATATAGAACCTTATATCTTCTGAATCACGTCTTTTTACCCCCAATAAAAAAGCAGGGAATTATATGCCAGTCCCACAGTCCATAGCAATTGAGAAATTACTAAAACATGACGTCATTCAAACCTTTTCCCAATCAACGTGCTCAAATGCGCTGCTATTAACGGACACAATCAGGAGAGCTGGTTCCGTACTACAGACTAAATTATATGTGCTTACAGTCATTTTGACACATGGTCTAAGGTCTTGTGCCAAGTTGACAATTTTAGACATTTTTCATCTGATGCATATATTAGGTGTATCATGTAAAACCCAACATTTACCCGTCATATTTAACCAATATCTCCTCTATCCTATTTTTATATATTTGAGTAAGTTTCATCTACAAATCATAAATTACTTGCAAGGATAGTTCGAGTTAAATAAAGGTATTTATTTATTTTTTTATTTATTTTTTTATTTTTTTATTTATTTATTTATTTATTTATTTATTTATTAATTTGAATGGGGTTTAGCATTTCAAGTTATATATGGTATATCCATTTTTGTTGGTGGAGGAAGACCCCAAAATGAATCTGAGTAGAACCATCGTCCTTCTGCAGGTAACTGGAAACTTTCTCACAAAACGTTTTGGGAGCGAGCGGGACTCAAATTTACGAGCTGAGTTGTGATAGATACTCAATCAATCAATAAACACTGTTTGTGGAACAGGATATACAACAGAATTTAAAGTTAAATATACATATATTGAATTTGGCAATTTCATGTAGGCACTGCACATATAATCATGATATATATTTAATCGTGGATATTATTGCTGCTAAAAGCTAAACGCGCTTTGACGATATTCTAAACGTCGAATAGGGCGCCGATTTAGAACACTGATAAAGAATAAATACTCCGTGTGATGATTTGGTGCTTTTCATTATAATGCATGTTTTATTCACATTGTCATTATAAATACTGAGTGATTATTTGGTACTTTTACAGTATAATGTATGCTTTTATATACCTGATATAACATTCTCATTATAATTATGAAAGCTTTTTAGTATAATATATGTTTTATAACCTGGTATAACATTGTCATTATAAATACTGCGTGATGACTTGCTGCTACACTATGCCTGGTATAACATTGTCATTATAAATACTGCGTGATGAATTGCTGCTACACTATGCCTGGTATAACATTGTCATTATAAATACTGCGTGATGAATTGCTGCTACACTATGCCTGGTATAACATTGTCATTATAAATACTGCGTGATGACTTGCTGCTACACTATGCCTGGTATAACATTGTCATTATAAATACTGCGTGATGAATTGCTGCTACACTATGCCTGGTATAATATTGTCATTATAAATACTGCGTGATGACTTGCTGCTACACTATGCCTGGTATAACATTTTCATTATAAATACTGCGTGATGACTTGCTGCTACACTATGCCTGGTATAAAATTGTTATTATAAATACTGCGTGATGACTTGCTGCTACACTATGCCTGGTATAACATTGTCATTATAAATACTGCGTGATGACTCGCTGCCTTTTCGGTGTAATATATGTTTTTTATACCTGGTATAACATTGTCATTATAAATACTGCGTGATGACTTGCTGCTACACTATGCCTGGTATAACATTGTCATTATAAATACTGCGTGATGACTTGCTGCTACAACTATGCCTGGTATAACATTGTCATTATAAATACTGCGTGATGAATTGCTGCTACACTATGCCTGGTATAACATTGTCATTATAAATACTGCGTGATGACTTGCTGCTACACTATGCCTGGTATAACATTGTCATTATAAATACTGCGTGATCACTTGCTGCTACACTATGCCTGGTATAACATTGTCATTATAAATACTGCGTGATGACTTGCTGCTACACTATGCCTGGTATAACATTGTCATTATAAATACTGCGTGATCACTTGCTGCTACACTATGCCTGGTATAACATTGTCATTATAAATACTGCGTGATGACTTGCTGCTACACTATGCCTGGTATAACATTGTCATTATAAATACTGCGTGATGACTTGCTGCTACACTATGCCTGGTATAACATTGTCATTATAAATACTGCGTGATGACTTGCTGCTACAACTATGCCTGGTATAACATTGTCATTATAAATACTGCGTGATGAATTGCTGCTACACTATGCCTGGTATAACATTGTCATTATAAATACTGCGTGATGACTTGCTGCTACACTATGCCTGGTATAACATTGTCATTATAAATGCTGCGTGATGACTCGCTGCCTTTTCGGTGTAATATATGTTTTGTATACCTTGTATAACAGTGTCATTATAAATACTGCGTGATGACTCGTTGCCTTTGCGGTGTAATATATGTTTTTTATACCTGGTATAACAGTGTCATTATGCGGCATGGTGGTGCACTGTACGACCTCTGAACTTGCTGACTTGCCGGCTGCGTTGGTGGCACTGAGACAGAAATAGTAGGTGGTGGATCGGCAGAGACTCTCTATCAATAACACCAGGATCCCTGATGTGTTGACGGTGATCTTGGTTGAACAGTTGTCCTCGATGGAATTCTTTACAATCAGAGTCTCCTACAAATATCAAGAGTTATAATAAACTACAATGAAGTCTTGAAATATAACAATAGTCTAACCTACCTGCAGATTCTATTATCTAGATTTACTAACAAGGTGTCCAGATATTGTATTATCTAGGTTTACTAACAAGAGTCCAGATATTGTATTTTCTAGATTTACTAACAAGTGTCCAGATATTGTATTATCTAGATTTACTAACAAGGTGTCCAGATATTGTATTATCTAGATTTACTAACAAGTGTCCAGATATTGTATTATCTAGATTTACGAACAAGGTGTCCAGATATTGTATTATCTAGATTTACTTACAAGTGTCCAGATATTGTATTATCTAGATTTACTAACAAGTGTCCAGATATTGTATTATCTAGATTTACTAACAAGGTGTCCAGATATTGTATTATCTTGATTTACTAATAGTGTGTCCAGATAAATATGGTATATGCCGTCCAGTTATATTTAATAAGCACTCCCCCGCAATGTGCAATTGAATACACGCAATAGATTGTAAAAAGGTGCGTGTCTAAGCTAACAAGAGAAGACGCAACATTCAAAGGACCAAAACAACGTATAAATATAAGACTTGACTAGAGGGGCCATCGTCTTGGAACGGACAGCAGCAAATGACGCCAACGGTGAGCTTAAACCTGCCTGATTAACGGGTGCACATCCAACAATATGAAATACACTGTATAAGTGTCGTCAGAAAATCTCGGTAGGGTATCATCATTATGAATCATAATGAATTATAATGAATATAGGATGGGTAGTACGTATGCTTCACTATCATAAAACGAATACAGATTCAAATATTCAGACCTCCAGTTGGATATTTTTCTGTTCCTCCGAGCAGAAATGAACTTCGTATTGATCCACAACCTCGTGCACGTTGTTAGGTGGACACAGTGCCAGGACCACGGCATTCTCGCTTCTTGAACACCGAGTGACGTCCACAATCGGAGTGGACGGAGCTGTACAAATAATTAATAATTGCGTCTTTAAATACTTTTACTGAAGTTATTTAAAATTTGTAATAAAAGTAAAGAAAGATCGTCTGCCAGAAATACACCTCTTCTGAGGTAGTCACCTATGTGGTCTAAACTGATAACATTTATAAAACTGCAGAAATGTTTGATTAAATATTCAATAGCTTTCATGTAATGACTTTATGCATGAATGTCCATAAAGTTTCTATAAGTATAATGTAAACGTGTCTGATAGCAGTTATCTTTAGCATAAAACGAACTTACAGATTATTTCGAAGTCGCAACCTTCCGTTTAGTATTAGATACAAATGAATCATCATAATGGAAACGACGGAAACACAGCATGTTTTCATGTTCGTTTTATTCAATTTGCGTCTTTAAAATGCTTGTACACGCATCTTTATTCGAGCATGTCCCCTGTGTTACAGCAATAACTTACGACTGAGATATTGCAGTTCCCTCAGGATGACCTTCTCTCTTCTGCAGTCCACAACCTTGTTATGTAGGACCTCGGATGTATCAAATTGAAGTGTAGATCCGGCACTCTCACAATCCAGTGTCGCCTTTACAATTCTGCAATAAAGGACGGACTTGGGAGTAACGGTCAGTCAAATGTGCGGTAATGTATATAGGTACGTACAATGGCATTTCTGTCCAAATATTACAGTCCCACTATCAGAAATATTTGGTTTACTCCTTTGATTATTTAGGTTGTTATGTATACAAAGATGCAATGCTTTTAAGATTACATGTTACACGTTACATTCAAAGCTTAATTGATAACAGTATTATGTGGCGATAGTTCGTTATGTAGACATTATCAGCCGGTCAGGTTTTCTATAGTTGAAGTTAGCGTTATACTTGTATATACACAAGTGTTGATAATAAATTCATAACAAATCAAACTTTGTATGATAAAGTTATTTTGTAGATGAAAGTGTGTATACGTGTTGGAGATTATATAGTTTAACGAAAATTCAATTTTGTCCCAACTTACATTAAATATGATTTCATATCCTGGAAATATCGTCAATTCAGAATTATGTCATTGGTTACTTGTTCATTAATTGGGACAACAAAAATAAACCCTTTCAGCCAAAGACAATGATGGGATATTGAAGAATAACAACGTTATAATTATTCCATCTATTGAATCGTTCATCTTTCATTACAACGTGATTCATCTTAAAGGACTTACCTTTCATTCAAAGTATTTGCAACCTGTAGAGAATAAAGAATAAAATATTTAGTGACTGTTGGGTAATTTAAATGCTTGCTTAAATGATTCGTTGTTGTTGTTATCAAGGTAATATATAGAGACGTAAAAGCAACTTATTGAAAACGCTCGAGTAATTGCGCAATATCTCATGAAATCTCGATTTCAAATATCCCAACTTCCATTCATCTCAGAAATTCAAATCAAAATTCTTTCTTTGCACAATATAATTTTCTACAAAACGAGACCATTGCCAGCAAACTGTTTTCACAAGTGTTGAAGTTTTTAAAACAGTATAAAACATTTAAGGTTACATGCATCACACGAACTGATAGGTAATATGCGTTGTTCATTATGGCTATCTACTTTACTTATAACTTCAACATTGAGCAATAATAAATAAAATAGTCATATGTTAACTTTAAATGGCAAGTTTGTTACAATGATAATTTTCGAAATATATTATACAAGAAGAAAATATATACAAATAAAACTCATGAATGAATTTTGACAAACCCACTTACAGACCATTTATGAGACAAAAACTTGCAAGCACAAAGGGACATATACTATATAGTCAAATAAACTCAATTTTTCCTATCTGTCATTGTAAACTAGATACCTTTTGTTGAAATTTGAATTTTCAAGCTCAAGTCTTAGAATATTCTCAAGAATGGTTGGTGAATACAACTTTTGTATTGGATCGGACCCACGACCATAGATCCTGTAACAAACCCCGTCGAGCTGAAGCATGTACTCACACATTAACAACACGTTCAAAATCAAAGAGAAGAAACCACAAGCATGCAAGGGAAATTGAACCCTTATTTGTTAGAAAGGGCTCAATACAAAGAAACCTCATGGAATAAAAAGCAAAACAAGAAAGCGAAATTACCTCTAAAAAGGGGGCTTTCTCTGATGACAAAACATCACTGACGTATCCTTGAAGTCCTTGTGAAGATCCCAGCACTTTCTCTAATGTCTTGATGTTGTCCTCCAGGCTGCTCTGGTGTATACGTTCCTCGTACTCAAGGTCAGCCAGGAAGTAACTCCGTTTGTTTTCTATTTCTGCCAACAACGCGTCGCACTGCATGTTGATTTCATCGCGCCGTCGGGAAAGCATTTGCTATTAAAATAAAAAAAAAAACAATCAAACTTGCAAACCGTAGATGTTACGTTTTCCAAAATCCTTAACATTTTTGCTATCCTCCTTGAAAAAAAAACATTATTTTTTCCTATTATACGTAAATTGTCGTTGTCAATTAGTATTATGATCGTTACTTGTAATTAATGAATCGGTTACGAAATATACATGAATCAATAATATTAATCTGTTTTATTATATCTAATACATCTCTCAAAGCAACCACCAACACGGAGAAAATATGCATGTTGAGGTCCTCGTATTCAGATCAGCTTTCATTTGCACTCCGGTTATGTTGCTTTCAATCGTTTCAGCCATTTTCAGCAATGGTCAAGGTATTTTTTGATTTTGGAACGTAAACTTGCTTTGGGCAGAGAATAATACAGTGACATGCAAATGTAGTATGATGTTATAACTCTTCGCTTATTTTAGTTTGTAGTATTTTAAGGGTTGTTCTTGTACTGTAATTGTTTCAATTAAAATAACTGAAACTACATTTTATTTGCTAGTCAAAGAGTCCATTTAAACTGTTATGCCCTTATTAATTTAAAATGTCACTCCATTATTTCTATATCCATATTTCATTACCTGTAAGTCTTTTAGTCCATCTTTCATATCTTTTAAGCTTGTAACAACTTTTGCTTGACTACTGGACAGCTTTTCGGAATTGTCTTCAACGTTTGTCTGCAAAGTATGTGAATACATTTCATTTTAAATGTCTAGACAGTTATTGAAAATATATGACTTTGTTATAACATAAATTTTCCTTTAGAATTTAAGTACGTTTTTCAGTTACATGTATTTTATCATCAGGTACCGCAGTGCAGTATAATGGTAGAGTGTTTGCCACGCACGGGAGGTCGTGGGTTCAATCCCCGGTCGGGTAATGTCAACGACTTGGAAAAGGCATTAGAATATTGATCCGAATTTACATTTAGCATTTAAAAGACAGTACTGGTACGTGCCAGTATAGTGTAACTTGAGTAGGTGGGGTATCATACTATGTGTCTGTGGCATTATAAATAGGTGTGGCTGTGCTTAGAATACTGTCCCAGGCAGACATTGTCCTAAAATACATAGAAACTGCTTTAGTACAGATATTGTATATGCAATTTCAGTATAGTTTAAAACCTTTCTCTTTTATTGAGTATAAATACCGGTAACATTAAGATTTCGGTTAACATTTTATCAATGAAATGCTTTGAAATAATCAATTAACTGAACGCTATCTACAAATAATATAATCATTTGGCAAAACACCATAATAATGTGTTAGGTTGAATTATAAATTATAATTCATGAAAGATTAACATGTCGTTTATACAGATATTGATCCTTTAACGAGGCGTAAGAAATAAAAGTCAGATTTTACTGGTACCTCGATCCTCTTTGTAATATAATCTATAAGAGAAAACTTGTTGAAAAGAACATGGATTTAGTATTTTGTGTAGATTCATTCATGTTACGTAATTTGTTTTATAAAAATACTAATTTAAATTTTACCTGAACTTTGAAGATTTAATTTCTTGATAAGTTAAAAGTGCTATTTGTCATGTTAAAAACTGACAATGTAATCGTTTAATTTTATTTTATTTTTATTTTTTAAGACACAGTACCCCCATTGGAAACAGGGAATGATTCCGTTGGGCGGTCGCATGATTGCGGTTATAAATAATCATTAAAAATGCATTTTCCTTTTGAAAATTGGGGTATGAATACAGTGAACATGATTTCGAAAATCTATTTTCACTTTGTCAACAGTGTACACGTTGAACAGAAAAACATCTCTTATATGACACATGGCCCCTACTTTTCTCATCATATGTTGCTTGTTGCAGAGGTTGACAAGCAGTAAAAAATAACATTTTTACATGTGGGTCCCTCTATTTACTATAAAATAAAGAACAAAAAGTTAATAATGGGCTTTCACCTTAATTAAAATGATCAAGAACGTCGATTTCCATTGACGATACTTGCATATTGTAAGTATTTGTTTCGGGTTAGTTCCCAATATTATTTTATTATATATTTGAATGAATGTTGCTTCGTTTTGACATTTTGAGTTTTGTTCGGTCAATATTACTTTTATTAGTGGAGTTTTCGTAAAAGTGCTAAATTTTGACAAGTTGGCTGCATGTTCTCGAATTGTCTGCTTCAACTCACCTTGAATTCTCTATATGCGTCTTCCAACGGCACGACGGAGTGACCCAGGTGTGCGGATCTATCGTCCGAACTGGAGCAAAATGGTTGTGCACATAGTTGACAGTATGTGTCTATAACGCTCCTAGATATCGCTGACAGAGAAGCAGCACTATTTGAGTTCCTGCTGACACAAGAAGATGATACCTTCGAAACACCTGAACAAGCAGAACTTGGTTCGGTGAAAACGTGACTAGTGAACGGTTCCTTGTTCGGGTGAGTTAATCGTAAACAGCTAGCACATAAATGGCAGCTGCACGTTGTACAGAACTTTTTGGCACGTCTTGGAGAAGCACTTTTACATTTCTGACATTTTATGTCTGAAGCATCTGTCACATTTGAAGTCAACGCAGATAAGGCTGATACGCTGCTGTTGAGTAAAGCTAAAGATTTGTTTAAATTTGGACTTGAGCATCTGCTCGAATGTGAATTAACGTTAGACTGTATAGTGTTTGGGCTAGCTGATGTTTTGTCTTTCTTTTGTTCCTTTTTATATCTTTCAATGATATTTTCCAGAGCTATAACACGAGGAAGGCTGGAAATTCCGCCACTGACGTAGCAATTATCTCTACACACAGGGCAGCGAATGAAGTTGAAATCAAACAGATGTTCAGCACATGGTGAACGACAAAGCACGTGCGAGCACGGAAGGATTATGGGATACGTGTACAATTCCAGGCATATTGGACACTGAAGATCGTTGTCGACGTCAACATCCATAGTTACAGAGGTGTTCAGATTGGCGCTAATCTTTCTGTGTTTTTGTGACGGCCGTGTGTTCCCAGATACTCGCAAATCCTGAAAAGATATAGCACATACATTTAAATTTTAAAAAAATGACAATTTTACCAGATTAATTTCGTAGTAAATATTATTTAGATGTTGACCTACTTCCTCAGTAAGTAAAACCGCTCGGAATTATAAAAATAGAAAATTCTTTTTTACATAGAACATAATGACCAACAGGAGATGTTGACCTACTTCTACAGCCAATGAAATCGGCTCCAAGAACAAGAAAGTAGATCAACATATACGTTTGTTAGAAGTTACATAGAAAGGCTTTGAAAATTCCATATAATTTCTAACCTATACAAACAACGTTTTATTACTTTGACGCTGAATCTACCATTTGCATTTCTTTATTTTCTACAGTATAATATAACTTACCATATTATATAACCCAAGATCCACCTTAAGCATTATATGAGAGTGAAGGAACAAATACATGTCTTCTTACTATCTAATTTCAGTAATGTAAATAAGATTTTTCCAAACCAAATTTAGACAAATATATGTAGTAGTATAAAATTTATGTTCGGGTCAACCATAGAAAATAAATATTTGCTTTATCTGCCGTGATTTACACAAATCGTTTACAACAGTAATTTAAACACTTCTCGAGTGCAAATTTACGATCACATAATTGAAAGTATGCCTAAGTGTATAGTTTATAGATCTTGGCATTGTCTATTAACATATGCATAAATTCTTAAACAAATTTGTCTGTGGACAATGATAAAAGAAAAGGATTTTACGACTGAGTGATATCGTAATTTGAACATTTTATACCGTTGGTTTACAAGATTAAATAACCAACATTTAATGTATTGGAAATCTGATATGAACATGTTATATCAGTAAGGCCAATTATTGGTAATCTCTTTCTGTCTGTCTGTCTGTCTGTCTCTCTCTCTCTCTCTCTCTCTCTCTCTCTCTTAGTTTCTTTATACATAGCTTCGTTCTCTCTCCTACTTTCTTTATATATAGCATCTCTCTCCTTCGCTCTCTCTCTCTCTCTCTCTTAGTTTCTTTATACATAGCTTCGTTCTCTCTCCTACTTTCTTTATATATAGCATCTCTCTCCTTCGCTCTCTCTCTCTCTCTCTCTCTCTCGCTCTCTCTCTCTCTCTCTCTCAGTTTCTTAATGTATAACTTATATATTTAAAAACTAGCTCTGTCAGATATGCACATTTGAAACACTATAGTATCTTCTAATAGGGCTGCATTACACATCAATATAAAAATAAATTTCTCTAATCAGATATGTCTACAATCTCTGACCCTTATAGCTTATATTAACGCTTATTTTGAAAACAGCATTCCTAGTTGTATATAATGTATTCCCTTTCCAAACCTCGCTTACCTTCACAATGATTACATTTATGAATACACAATTACGTTCATGTATCTCTAGCCGGAAATACCCACACCCTAACATAAATTGGGCTCAACACTTTATTACTCAGTGCACATCAACACAGTCCAATCGAATCATAATTTACGACCTAATAAACGTAATAAACTTTTTTTTCAAGTCTAAGATTTACAAAATTGTTTCAAACCACAAATACTTTCTCATTTGTCAGCATTAAAGTGTCAGCTATTTCAATATATTTGCGTTTATGTAATCGCAAATCTTAAAACAAAGACATGGGTATATATAAAAGTTATCCAGTGTGTTTATGAGAATAGATAAAAACTCCCCACTGTCAGTTTCTTTAATTAAGATATTAAGAATCACTTTAAGTAGACAATAAAAAAGGGTTGAACAGTTTGCCAATGTAGATACCATCTGCTTATCGCAATTATTGTGTACTGAACAAAGACCTTTATCTTTAAACAAAGTCTAGGTGCCAGAAAAATATATTTAATTAATATTCTTATGGAAACATTATAACGTGGACTCAATAAAGTTGTGATTTTTTTGATAAAAAAGTTTAAAATTGCAGTGAAAATATTATTTCATTTTTTTTCTCGTATATAGAAGCGGTTACGACGCTAGACTTGATAATTAATATGTTTGCAGCTAAAAACGTTGAACATGAGCTGTCACTTTCAGTTCGTGAATATATGTTACTATATCTTATTTATTTCAACTGATCGGCCCCTAGTCTTAATCAAAACAAGGACAACAATCTAAAACAAGGTCGGCCCCTAGTCTTAATCAAAACAAGGACAACAATCTATAACAAGATCGGCCCTTAATCTTAATCAAAACAAGGACAACAATCTATATCAAGGTCGGCCCCTAGTCTTAACCAAAACAAGGACAACAATCTATAACAAGGTCGGCCCCTAGTCTTAACCAAACCAAGGACAACAATCTATAACAAGGTCGGTCCCGAGTCTTAATCAAAACAAAATCAAGGACAACAATCTACAACAAGGTCGGCCCCTAGTCTTAATCAAACCAAGGACAACAATCTATAACAAGGTCGGCCCATAGTCTTAACCAAACCAAGGACAACAATCTATAACAAGGTCGGCCCCTAGTCTTAACCAAACCAAGGATAACAATCTATAACAAGGTCGGCCCCTCGTCTCAACCAAACCAAGGACAACAATCTGTAACAAGGTCGGCCCCTCATCTTAACCAAACCAAGGACAACAATCTATAACAAGGTCGGCCCCTCGTCTTAACCAAAACAAAGGCAACAATCTATAACACGGTCGGCCCCTAGTCTTAACCAAAACAAGGACAACAATCTATAACAAGGTCGGTCCCTAGATTTTATCAAAACAAGGACAACAATCTATAACAAGGTCTGCCCCTAGTCTTAATCTAACGAAGGACAACAATCTATAACAAGGTCGGCCCCTAGTCTTAACCAAACCAAGGACAACAATCTATAACAATGTCGGCCCCTCGTCTTAATCAGAACAAGGACAACAATCTATAACAAGGTCGGCCCCTAGTCTTTATCAAAACAAGGACAACAATCTATAACAAGGTCGGCCCCTAGTCTTAATCAAAACAAGGACAACAATCTATAACAAGGTCGGCCCCTAGTCTTAACCAAAACAAGGACAACAATCTATAACAAGGTCGTCCTCTAGTCTTAATTAAAAACAAAGACAACAATCTATAACAAGGTCGGTCCCTAGTCTTAACCAAAACAAGGACAACAATCTATAACAAGGTCGGCCCCTAGTCTTAACCAAAACAAGGACAACAATCTATAACAAGGTCGGCCTCTAGTCTTAATCAGAACAAGAACAACAATCTATAACAAGGTCGGCCCCTAGTCTTAACCAAAACAAGGACAACAATCTATAACAAGGTCGGCCCCTAGTCTTAACCAAACCAAAGACAACAATCTATAAAAAAAAGTCGGCCCTAATCTTAATCATAACAAGGACAACAATCTATAACAAGGTCGGCCCCTCGTCTTAACCAAAACAAGAACAACAATCTATAACAAGGTCGGTCCCTAGTCTTAACCAAAACAAGGACAACAAGCTATAACAAGGTCGGCCCCTAGTCTTAATCAATACAAGGACAACAATCTATAACAATATCGGTCCCTAGTCTTAATCAAAACAAGGACAACAATATATAACAAGGTCGGCCCCTAGTCTTAATCAAAACAAGGACAACAATCTAAAGCAAGGTCGGCCCCTCGTCTTAATCAAAACAATGACAACAATCTATAACAAGGTCGGCCCCTCGTCTTAATCAAAACAAGGACAACAATCTATAACAATGTCGGCCCCTAGTCTTAATCAAAACAAGGACAACAATATATAACAAGGTCGGCCCCTCGTCTTAACCAAAACAAGAACAACAATCTATAGCAAGGTCGGCCCCTAGTCTTAATCAAAACAAGGACAACAATCTATAACAAGGTCGGCCCCTAGTCTTAATCAAACCAAGGACAACAATCTGTTACAAGGTCGGCCCCTAGTTTTTATCAAAACAAGGACAACAATATATAACAAGGTCGGCCCCTAGTCTTAACCAAAACAATGACAACAATCTATAACAAGGTCGGCCCCTAGTCTCAATCAAAACAAGGACAACAATCTATAACAAGGTCGGCCTTTAGTCTCAATCAAAACAAGGACAACAATCTATAACAATGTCGGCCCCTAGTCTCAATCAAAACAAGGACAACAATCTATAACAAGGTCGGCCTCTAGTCTTAATCAAAACAAGGACAACAATCTATAACAACGACGGCCCCTAGTCTTAACCAAAACAAGGACAACAATCTATAACAAGGTCGGCCCCTCGTCTTAACCAGAACAAGGTCGGCCCCTAGTCTTAATCAAAACAAGGACAACAATCTATAACAAGGTCGGCCCCTAGTCTTAATCAAACCAAGGACAACAATCTATAACAAGGTCGGCCCCTAGTTTTAATCAAACCAAGGACAATAATCAATAACAAGATCAGCACCTTTGATTGGTTGCTACTTTGCAAATTTCGTGCAAAATTTGTTGGGACTAGCTACTGAAATGACTTTTGAGATAAATGTATTTGGAGAACAAATATAAAATATTTGTGTCGTTTCTTTTTTTTTAAATACAACTACAATATGTAGTAAGATTTAACGTTTTATGTTCTAACTTGTAATAATGGGAAATGAATAAGTTTCTCAAGCTCTAATTTTATTTTTTTATTATTTGTTTATTCAATTTTCGATCCTTTGATTTGTCTAATTGATTAGTCTTTACCAAAAAAACGTATTATACCTTCAAAATTAACAATTAATAAAACGTTCTTACATACAACTGAAAATACAAAACATACAGTTAAGGTAATTGGAAATTTTCCACCATATTTATAATACTACATTTTGTGTATCCTGGTTCGTGCAAATGCCTCCCAAATATGGTTACGCAACACCATGCTCAACTTCTAGAAGCATTCCTACTGGACCCCGCCTCATGGCGGCGCCGAACAACCACGTTAACTTATGTTGATCAATCTAAAAATGTTAAAATATTTGTTATTGATTAACATGACTATTATTTACTTACAGTTATTACAGTTTACAGTATCTTGATAATGACCAGGAGGTCGACACTTTAAAAAATAGTTGAATTTTTAATGTGTTTAGGCATTTACATAGAAGTGAGGTATTTACGAGCACGTTGCATTGCATTTGCTAACCAAGAAACCAACGGCTTTACATCCGCTCCAAAAGATAACATAGTGTTACAGTACCTTGCCAAAATATGAAAATGTGGGACTGCGTTTGAAAATACCTGGGTGTAACCATACTGGAAAACATATTTATCAATAGACAACTCAATTCCTAAATATTATTATCTTATTCTACTGAATATATCATAATCAAATATTTCTGCAATTTCAATAAGTATTTTTTCCTGTACAAAGTTTTTTTGCTTTGGTAGTTTTTACTTAAAATATAATAAAAAAAACTGGGTGTATTGAAGTGCAAAGTAGTCAAAAAGGTGTCAAAAGATTTGTTTTTGAAAGCAATCTCCTGTTTTATTGTATTCGTTTGATTAATGTTGATCAAAAGTAAACATATTCTTATAAAGGAGCAGATTACAAAATTGAGATATGGATTGTGAGAAAGTTTACCTTCGATTCTGCACACCTGATACCGCTTTATCAAACAGAGATATGCTGTTGGATGATAGTTCCTTGACAAATGTTGTACAAGTATGAACTGTAATGTCCATGGCTGATATCGGGCCACGTGAAACTAGGCGTATATCAAGTGTCCGATTGTTTATTGACCAAAATATAAAGGTAATTGAATGTTTACCAAACAAATAAAATGTATTGTAAAACAGCACCTGTGTGGACTGACAGGACATTGGCAACATGTGTATTACATAACAAAAACAAGTCAAATATATAACATTGACTAAGATTAATAGTGTCTTACAATGACAAAAATAAAAGCGGATAAAGGTGCATCATTAAGAAATAAGCGAGGCGGTAATGTCTATTTTACAAAAATAAAGTTTATAAAATCAATAAATAGTCTGGTAAGAAATCACCTGTGTGGACTGATAGGTAAATTACAATATGTGTATTGAATGACAAAAACAAGTCAAATATGTAACATTGACTAAGATTAATCATGCCTCAAAATGAGAGAGAGATATATTATACTAAAGGAGCATCATTGAAAAAAAAACATGCTCACACTCAGTGTTAAAATATATGTTACAATTATCATTAATGACTTGTAAACTTGTGAGCAAAAGTGAGCAAGATATTAGACAATGTTTAAAAGAAATTGCCATGGCCTCAATATGAAAAGAACTCCGACAGAAGACCCGTATACGTATGAGAGGAACAGCTTTACTTTAAAACTAAATGCTTGTTATTCCATAATTTCTGCTATACTGACATCCTAACATACATGTATATTCCTTATTTACTTCACGTATCTGTAGCTAGGATATCTTTAGGCAGTATTACTCAACAAGAATGGACGATCAGTCACAAGGGACATTAAAGTACGTAAATAGCTCTCTCACAACAAAGATTTCACACCAACAAGATACCAGAGTGACAAAATCTCATACAGAACACGCGGTTTCAATGAACTTACTTCATTTATTTGGCGATCTCAATTATTATCACATAGACGGTTGCTGTTTGTTCACATAAGGAAAGCAAACCATGAAAACAGAAACTGTATACAATTCATAGACTCAGATGTATTAAAGCGAAGTTATTCGAGATCCAGTACCATTCAGTTCCAACAAGAATCGGGTGAAGCAAAGAACCTTTTACCAAAGGGAGACCTAATGTCAGCAGCACTTTTGCATGACTGTGCATAACTCCATGACACAATATGTATAATTACATATTAAAGGCTGTGTTAGTTTTGATATGTATCATATACTTTACTCTGTTAAATTATAATATATAAGATAAGGAAATACATTGGTCTTACTAGCGTGTTAGTGTTCCAGCTAATCCAGTCTCGTTGAACCAATAATTGTAAATTAATATCCTCCGTTTGTGTGCGTATCTCTATTTTCCCGAATTGCCTTTCCACGCACAATGTGATCTTCTCATATCAGTATACACAATTCATATTGATAAGATCGGTTTGTTCAGTGCATCTACTTTTTTTGTATGTTTGATTATATAACATTTCCAAAGCCATCGACCGCAACACATGCATGTAAATTATCCTTCTTTAACCATTTATTGTCCCCAATTTACTTTCCACTTACAATGTGTTCTCATATCAATATATAATATTTATATTTAAAAATCGGTTGGTTCACTTCATTGAATCAATTAATCTACTTCATACGTACGTTTGATTATATAACATTACTCTAGTCAACGACCATAGCGCATGTACGTTAGTTTTCGTTAAACATCTCTATTTTCTGTGACCGTATGACTGTCCACATATCTTCTCATATCAATATATAATATTTATATTTATAAAACCACAGTTCACTTCAATCTCTTCATTGGATCGGTGCATCTTCTTCGTACGTATGTTTGATTATAACATTACTCAAGTCATCGACCACAGCGGTAGCCGTGTCTGTCGGTTAGTTTTCTTTTCCTTAATCCTGTTTCAGTATGCTAATCAGCAGACCCGCATTTCCACATGAACACTTTATATCTGTTGATTGCGCTGTCAATTTGCGAGTTTAACTTTTCACTTTTATTTACATATTTATTTTCAGATTTACTAAAAGCCCTTCAGATTAGCAAATGAACATAAAAGCTTTATCACATTAAATGTTGACTTGGTAGTTGAGAGCGACGTTTACGATGTGTACAAGCAAACGGACCCCGTTAACGGTTTCAATTTTATTGCAAGCATGCACAGTCATGTGGCCAAGCATTTGTGAATAGTTTTTCATATTTTATTTGTCTGTCTCCATCATCAGCTATATATTGATTTCATTCAATATTAACAGTTTCCAAACAAGAGAATACATATTTCCCAAATAAATATATGTAGTAGCAGCAGCAGTAGTAGTAGTAGTAGTAGTAGTAGTAGTAGTAGTAGTAGTAGTAGTAGTAGTAGTAGTAGTATTAGTAGTAGTAGTTGTAGTAGTAGTAGTAGTAGTAGTAGTGGTAGTAGTACCACCAGCAGCAGCAGCAGCAGCAGCAGCAGTATCAGTAGTAGTACTAGTAGAAATTATAAAAGTAATAGAAGAAGTAATAGTAGTAGTAGTATTAGTAGTAGTAGTAGTAGTAGAAGTTATAGAAGTAACAGAAGAAGTAGTAGTAGTAGTAGAAGTAATATAGTAATAGCGGTAGTTGTTGTTGTCATTATTGTAGTTGTTGTTTGCGGTAGTGATTGCAATGGTAGTGGTAGCGGAAGAGTGGTAGTGTGTGTGGTTGTGGTGGTGATGGTTTTAGCTACAACAGTAGCAGTAGTAGAAGCTTATCAGTAGAGAAATAGATGAAGTCTTCGTTGGAAAGCAGTAGCAATACTTTCATTATTATGTTATCATCATTATAACTACATGTAGTATATTTTATTATTATTCATAACAACGATCGATATATTTCAAAACTGCAATATATTTAAGGTTAAACGATTAAATACCTGTGTACTATTTCATTATAAATCCAATTATGAAATAATCAGAGTTCCGTCACCCAATCAGCAGGTAATGTGAACATACAATAAATTATAGATAAATCATAAGCAAGAATTAAGCACCGAGCATTCAGTGCACGTACCAGGTGAATGTTCACCTGACATGACACACAACTTTCTGATTGAAGCAGCGTGAAATCACAGCCAAATTCCCTTTATAAGGCTTCGTATCCACGAGAAAGGAATCCTAATAAAAGGTGTAGTGCAATCATTAAAACAAATTTATACAAACGCCTCTTGAATTCAATTGGTTTTTGACTGCCTTCGCTCTTATGGTAATAGATAAAAAAAGATTGTGTTTTACTGCAATTGAAATGATAATGGTTTAAATTAAATCTATAAGCCGCGTGTAAATATACGCAGAGGAAATTGTCGTAATTCTTCTTTACTCATCTACATCAGTAAACGTTTGCAGATATTGTTTATACTTGTCAAGTACGTATCTCAACAAACAAAAAATATCTTTTGAAATAGTTTTAGTATTGAATGGTGATCCTTTCATTGTTGTCAAAACACATACTTTACCGTTTGTTTGATTTGAATGTTAATATGCAATATAAATATTTACGACAAGAAATTAGTCTGCAAAATAGATAAAAGTGTTAATAAATAAAAGCAAAATAAACAACGTTTAGTTTTAATTTTCAATGACTGTTTTGATAAATCTGTATACATTGTACTTTGAAGTATGTCATAATATACAATAACCGAGTATACAATGATTGGCCACGGTATCATTTTCATGATCAGGTGATGCACTTTCCGCCAATCAAACTCATTGGTTTTTCAAAAAATGTTGGGAGAATATGTTACATACTTTATCAATTGGGAGATACAGATTCAAGAAAAAAAAGTGAAAATATGGATAAAACAAAATTCAAAGGAAACTGATTTTGTTATATACATACTAGAGTGTAATAAATTAAAACAGATATATCGCTGAAATTATCGTATTTTTCATGTATAGCGTGAATTATACCATGATTTTGTGACAGTCCTCTATGCTAATCCAACTCAACTGCGTCGCTTACAGCTAAGCAGAGAGGAACATCACCAAACCATTGTTGATCTATACTTAAAATCAGGAGAATAACAATGATATTGAATGATTGATTGAATATTTATGCCATCGAGGGCTAACAGACTGTCAATTAACCTAACCGCTGTTTTTTTGGGATCCTGGAAGGTTAACTAGTACTCGAGTACACCCCATCTCGCAAGTAATTGATAACTTTCTCACTCGAATCAGCGGTGAGAGACGCATGGTAATGAGACGCGATGACGTATATCAACAATCACGGAGATCGTGGCTGGGCAGGGATTCGAACTCACGACCACTGGATTGATAGTCAGACGCGCTAACGACTGGGCATAACAATGATATATCTACTCGTATAAGATATTTTATGACTGAATGTTTCTTGCATGCGTAATCTTTGATTTACATGTGTGTTCCTTTTACTGTTAACGCCTTTTTACACACGGACGCCACATAAGCTAGCTTGCGCTTTTAAATAATATGAGTAATGGATTTCCAGGCTTACATAGCAATCTGTCTGTGTTGAACTATGTCCAACTTGAACCCGGGATTACACTTCATTAACTACTTCAGGTCTTGTCATATAATATTTACAACCTATTTAAAGTTGATTTGTAAACCAGCTGTAAAAGTCAAAAGGCGCGAATCGTGTTTAAACGTTCTTTATTTAATGCGAGTAAACAAATGACAGGTTTACGTATCGATTTTAATAGCTTTTAAAAACAAGAGCATTCTTCTATATGTAAATATGAATGAAGATAAACATAATGCTAGAGTATATATTAATGTGCATAGAAGAAATAAACATGATGTTAGAAATAACCATAAAAATCAACATCACTTAAAGTGTATTTGAAACTTCCTTTTTATAAATTAATTAATTTGGCACGGTTTTAAAAGGTGTTTCACTTTAAAATGAATTGAAATCATTTAAAAGTTTAAGGGGCATTTAGGATTCAGTTGACCATTGTCCAGACCATACATATAACAAAAGGTCCATTTGCAAGGTCTGTCCAAACTACTGACATTTCAATATTATTTATGGTTGATGTGTTGTCTAATTGTAAACGAAGGTTAAAATAAAATATTTACATAAAATTTCAGTTTTCCATTGGTGGATGTATTAATAGAATACATATATTATATATTTTACAACGGCCTGCATGCCCGTCCACACTTGGGCTATAATGTGTTTATTTTTCATTTGTAGATGAATAAATCTAAATTATTACGAGTATATAATATGTATATTATATATTTTACAACGGCCTGCATGCCCGTTCACACTTTGGCTATAATGTGCTTATTTTTCATTTGTGGATGACTAAATCTAAATTATTACTAGTATATAATTATGTATATTATATATTTTACAACGGCCTGCATGCCCGTCCACACTTTTGCTATATGGTTTAGTTTTTTTTATTTGTGGAGGAAGATTTTTACAATATTAATATCCTATATCTATAACGTACTTCACAACGCTGTGCGTGGTTGTCCACACTAGTGCTGTAACTGTCTCTAACCCTAACCCTAACCTCGGAGCACTAACCCTTGAGAGGAAACAAGAACAGAACACATTCGCAACAACTGTACACATTTTTTATCCAATTTTTTACATTTTCATTTAAGTCTAGGGCATTACTTTAATAATATAATAAAGGACTTTTTGGTCCGCAATTGTTAGAAATAGTGGCAGTATGGTAAAACGCTTTAATACGAGTCCGCAGAAAACGCAATGGTGGTAGCTGATCATACATGTATGTATGTTAAAAGTGGCAAAAATGTGACGATTTTGACCCCATTTTTTGGGGGACATTTTCAGTTTAGAACAGTACATTAATATAATCAAGATTTTTTGGGTCCAGAAATGTTAGAAACAGCGACAATAAGGCAATCGTTATAATGTTCGTCTATGGAAAATGCAATGGTGGTAGCTGCCCTTAACTAGATACAGAATATGCTATTCGATCAATAGTTTTTCAATTAAGAAGACATGTAGCAGATGTTGTCGACATCATTAATACAGTAGAAGTAACACGTGAACTTACTGTCCCGATAAATTCAATATACTCCGCTAATATTTCGTGCTGTCGACGTGTGATGGTTTAACGTTTTCCCACATAATTAAACTAAAATTAGAAAACAGAGAGGTTCCTCTCCTGCATGTATCGCAGCAACGAGACAATCTAAACTTTATTTAAATGATTTTTAAATTTATATTTGATATGTTTTGAACAAATGTACGATGCCTAACTTTTAAAACCATTTCCAATTTTGCTCAGATAGCGTTACGACATATGCCACAGTTACATTTACAAGCTTAAAGCTTCTTGCTTTCAGCTCAAGTTCAAATTTCATTTTTATTGCTTTGTCTAAACAACATTTTAAAAACACATATTCAAGAGTTTTCTTATAAATTATTTTACAACACTTCATCTCGGATGAATAGTTAAGTTGAGGTGTTATGTGAATACGGGCATTTCCGGTGCTAGTAACGGTGCGTGGGTATCAAACAACATGTTGGCTTCACGATGCTGCGATACTTAATAAATGTTGAAATCATTTTACAGCTCCTAGGTTATAAAACTTTGTTCCGTGCTAAACTCCATATTTCATGCTCATTGATAGGACTCAGTATAACAAAAAAAAAAATACATACAACTTTCTACCTCAATTCTGCATTAATACTTTCAAATCAGAGTTGGGGTTAAGTGTTTCTGCCATTATAATATGTGTTTATATATGAATACTAAAGGTTGCTACGAGTACAGATGTGACTTAACAATACTCACGGTATCTAATGTTCGATATTGACTGTGCTAAACGTAATATCAAATATGTCTATTCCAGAAAAGCATATTAAGATTCCCAAGTCGTCTCTTTGAGGCATATTACACAATTATCTATTTTATCTATTTGCCTATCTAACAAAACACTGTCTGTATCAATTGAGCAGTTAATGGAAACCTCCAATGTGTGTTATATTACAGTGTGCATACATCACATTAACCGGCGCCGGGTGTTTGCTTTTAAAATAGATGCGGTGAAAGGCCGATTTATATCCAAGCTTTATATACATATATACCTCCCATCATGTCTGTGATATCACATCTTCCGTGATTAAATCTACACCACTTAGTTGTAATGTATTTCTTTATAAAACGATTTCAATGGATGTAAGTTAATGAACTCGAAATTCAGCCTTTAATCTTTTTTTCAATGAAGGTGGATTTTCAACATGAATATATTTTTCACTTTTGCAAGAGAAGATTTTCTTTTAATTAACTGACAAAATATTAATTTCAATGTCCTTGAAAAGATATGGAAATGCAATGAAGTATTCTCAAGATGCAATTGATAGTACCAAGGATTTATATAGAAGGATAGGAAACTTGCATCCCTTGACTAAATGTTGATTTGCGAAGGATTCAAATTAATTAATTTTGGAGATCTATGGGACTATGGCAACTACTTTTTGGGATCTGGGGAACAGTGATCATTACTTTAAGAAAACCAGGGAACAGGAACCCCTAAGAGGGCCTCTTTAAATGCCACGCCTTCTGTTGAGCATATATATATATGTTTTTTAAGTCACGGGCTATTCGTTTGAGTCCCATTAGTTCAATGTAACATAATCACCACGTAAAGTACATGGTACGTGGTACCATAGCTTGTGATCGTATGTAAGTTGAATGTTTTAACAAATATATTGATGTTAAAGAATCTAGATTGAATGAATGCATACCACACAAAAAACATAAGATGAAACAATTACATTCAACTGGGTGTTTTTTAGACAAAATTGTCCGCCTCAATAGTAACATGAGTGGTAATGCATTGGTCTATCATAGTTCCTGGTAGTATCGTTCATATTTGGTCTTTCACATGTCAAAGCATGGAATTCTATTTCTTTCGCACAATTCAAAGCACTCTAAAACTTTTTTTCAAAAATGTGTCGTATAAACTTCCGTTTAAGCAATTGACCAATCACCAGGCTCGTATACCACTGCTATGAAACGGTCACCAGCGGGTTAAACTCTTACCGAAAACTGTCAAATGAGCATATACATTTATCTATAAAGAGTTGTAACGATTTTGAAACAACCACTTACTTCTCCCAAATCCCTATCCCATCCCATCAAACCACACGCACATCACCCCTTACTATTTGAATGATTTTGTGTACTAGCAATTTTTCCGTGAGTGGTCTAAGATTGTGTATTGAGAAACTGTCGTACAGAAGCGATGATAAGTACTCTGAACAATTTAAAAACATATTTTAACGATTATTGGTCACATAAATACGATATACTGATAGTCTGTCGGACTCGTCTAATGGTAATGAACATGATATAGTTAAATAGTTTTAAATTGCTTTATGAAAACGATCACTATTATACAGATAAAATCAAATCAAAATTTGCTTTTCAAAAAATGTAAACAGTTTTCTATATCTTCTTTATTCCCATTCATCAAACGTTTAATTAAATACCTGCCTGTGGTGGAAGTTATTTATCTTGCTTAGGACGTTGCTTATAACTGCTTGTTTTGTATTTAACATATATCTTAAAATGCAGACAGACAACAATAAGAAAGCATGCAATGAGCTATAAAGATATCCGATAGATTTCAAGTGAATGAACTGTAATGACGTTGCAAAGACTGAAGTCGAGTTTACGCAATGAACGATTGGTGATATAGGAATGTTTGTCATCAATATCGTCCGTCCTGTCTCTCTTTCTTTTCCTCGTCAGATGGTAGTTATTTAACGAGATGATTTAATTTGATCGGAGTCTGACTTCATTTTCAACACAGATAACAGGTTATACATGGTATATCTAGTTATATTGGTGGAGGACAACCTCAGAATGAAGTTAAAAGAACTATCGACTGACAAACTTCCTCAGATAAAAGGTTTATATCGATGTCAGGCTCGAACATAATACCCGCACCTCAACGGTGAGAGATAAGTGATCTTACTGCATGGTCACTTACTGGAATATTGACAGTTACTTTAAAACATTTAGAAAGAAAGTTTTTATTCCTACTATAGTCGCAAGGTAAGGGTTCATGTATATTTAGCCAAATGTTTAAGTACTGTCGTCACAACGCCCCCTTACGGTCCCGAATTACGATGACAGTATCGCATATCGCCTCATCAGTCGATCCGATCATTAATTATTCCCTTTGTACATGCCGCGATTATCGTGTCTCTATTATTGCGGTTTGTCATATAGAGTCATGAGGAGACAATTAACGTTTGTGTCGGGTACAACATGAACTAGTACCCGTTTGGCGTGATCGTATATCAGGATGACCCCGTTGTCAGATTAAAGATGATTTATAACATAAATATCTCAAATGTTTGGGGTGTTCGATGGTCTTTTCTAATTAGGTTTTTTATTACAGATATTATATTTACATACAAATATTCTAATATAGTTGTCGTAATAGAACTGTGCACAAAACATCTCTAGGATAAAACTTAAACGAAGAATATGTTGTTGTTGTTGTTGTTGTTGTTGTTGTTGTTGTTGTTGTTGTTGTTGTTGTTGTTGTTGTTGTTGTTGTTGTTGTTGTTGTTGTTGTTGTTGTTGTTGTTGATTGTGTTATTGTTGTTCATGCTGCTGTTGTTGTCGTCGACGTCGTAATCGTCGTTGCTGTTGTTGTGTATAAATATTGAGGAGTGAAAACGAACTTGTTATATCCATACGTTACCCTTTTTCGTCCACTATTATTCTTATTACCAATGTTACACATTAAATTAAGAACTTTTTGGTTTCAAAATCGATGTAAAACAAATAAGTTAAAACTTAAACTAAAACCGTTCACCTTCTGCCATCGATGTCAAAACCAAATACAACCATAGGTACAATGACCATCATGTTTGAAATCGTAATATGTATGTGAAGAAGGATGTATAACATAGTTAATATGGCATTTGAAAAAGCAAGTTTAAGGTTAATATGTTTAAAAGTTTAGTTGCACTATGTCCAACAATAGAAAACTGTTAAGTTACATTCAGTACTAAGTTACGTTTGGTTTTAAGTTATTTTCAGTGCTAGGATAGTTTACGTTACGTCATGTTCATTACAAGAATTTACGTTACGTCATGTTCTTACTAGAATGTGCGTTACGTCATGTTTATTACTTGATTTCACGTTACGTCTTCATTACTAAAATGTATGTTACGTCTTGTTCATTACTACACTTTACGTTATGTCATGTTCTTACTAGAATCTACGTTTCATCATGTCTATTACTAGAAATAACGTTACGTCTTTACGTTACATCATGTTTATTACTTGATTTTACGTTATATCTTCATTACTGGAATGTATGTTACGTATTGTTCATTACTACACTTTACGTTATGTCATGTTCTTACTAGAATGTACGTTACATCATGTTTATAACTTGATTTTACGTTACGTCTTCATTACTGGATTGTATGTTAGGTCTTGTTCATTACTACACTTTACGTTATGTCATGTTCTTGCTAGAACGTTATACATCATGATTGTACGTTACATCATGTCTATTACTTTAAATTACGTTACGTCTTCATTACTGGAATTTACGTTACGTCTTGTTCATTACTACACTTTACGTTATGCCTTGTTCTTACTAGAATGTACGTTACGTCTTCATTACTGGAAATTACAATTTAGGAAATAACGTTACGTCTTGTTTACTATTGGAAGTTATGCCACATCTTGTTCATTACTAGAAGATACGTTACGCCACGTTCATAACTGCAATTTATGTTACATCATGTTCATTACTGCAATTTACGTTACATTATGTTCATTACTATAAATTACCTTGCGTCAAGATCATTATCAGGACTTTCATTCAGTCGCCTCATGTTATCTTTTATGATTATATCTTTGGTGAATTATAGAAATTTCTAAGTGAATGATTGGCTTTAATTTTTGGTAATTGTTTTTAATCAAAGAACAAAAGTGAAGTTTCAGTGAAATATCAATTAAACTCCAGTCGTGAACATTGAAATTTGCATGCTCGCTCTTGAACATTATGTAAATAAATCTTATTAGTTCATGGTACAGTATCGATCTTTTACACGTTAAAGAGAATGTTTCCTACCTCTTCAACGCTATCCGTTTTCATATAATACACAAGAGCCCTCCAAGATGAGAACGGTCTGTTTGGTACCCGAGACATTGTCCTATCTGGGTGAAGATTAGCCGTAATTAAGATTTACTTTGGAAAATCCGGATACCATCCAAGATTAGAACTATCTGTTTGGTACCCGAGACATGGTCCTATCTGGGTGCAGATCAGCCGTAATTAAGATTTACTTTGGAGATATGTTTGGTACCCGAGACATTGTCCTATCTGGGTGCAGATTAGCCGTAATTAAGATTTACTTTGAAAAATCCGGATACCATCCAAGATTAGAACGATCTGTTTGGTACCCGAGTTATTGTCCTATCTGGGCGTAGATCAGCCGTAATTAAGATTTACTTATGAAAATCCGGATACCAACCAATATTAAAACGGTATGTTTGGTACCCAAAACATTGTCCTATCTGGGTGTAAATCAGTAGTAATAAATATCTATATAATAGCAGGGAACCATCCAAGATAAGGACGGTATGTTTGGTACCCGAAACATTGTCCTATTGGTTTATAAAATATATCTATTTCCCTAGAACACTATTACTATTGTGATTAATAGTTTCCAATTATCAGATCTTCAAGTTTCAGAAAATCCAAACTATCACTGTGACAATCGAACATGCATACGACGAATATCATGCAAAATATTATCACCACAATCTGTTATGCTAAAAAAAGGCGCCGTAAAATAAAACTACTACGAAATGTTTCTTCCACAACAGAACAGCGCATGTCCAGCATCAGTTAAGCCCAACATATTATGAAACAGAACTTCTAAAAACACACGTGCAAATCATTAGTAAGAAAAGTAAAGACTGAAAATCAATGTATGAATTCATGCAATCGTAATAAAATGCAAAACTAACCTAAACAGTTAAAAGCAACCTACCATGATGCATGCTTAATGCACAGCTAGACACATTGAGAAATTATTTAACAGCTTTAACTGACACGTGTGAACATATGTTCCAGTAAGTAAATTGACACCAAATCCATGACGTGGTTGGAGCAACACCATATTATCATATACATGCCGTATTGGGTTAGCTGTGTAAACAAATGTAGACCAAGTTTGTCTAAATAATTAATTACGCCCATCCATAATCAGTACATATAAACAAATATAGACAATGTTTGTCTAAATAATTAATTACGTCGGTTCATAATCAGTACATCGGCGTGCAGGCCGGCTAAATAAATGAACTATTCAACAGTCTGCAGAATGGATCCAACTCTCCCAGTTTTGTTCATTAAAGCAATGTTGGGAAAGCCACATTTAATTCAACTGAAAGTTTGAATGACGTCACAGTTTAGTAAGCGTTCAATTGCTATGAATTGTGGGACAGGCATAGAGTTCCCTGCTTTTTATGTGGTTTAACAGATCTGATTCGTGAGATATCAGTTTCTGGGATAAACTAACTACTCCACCTGTATAAATAGACCACCACTGATTAAACGGGCAAGCGGCAATGTTGAAATCAATGTAACACATGTTCTCGTATCAAAATTATCTCAACACCTGTTAAGGTATACTCATATTAAATATTAATTTCAAAGTATAATTACCTTAACTGTATATGTAACCAATTACTGTTATACCTATGAAGTTATTATTCACCAAGCACTTGAACATCCATATGTCATAATTTATAATCTTTATTTTATAAAACTAGTGGTGCCAAGCCTATTTTGAACATATGATTATTTTTGAAAATAATTAAAAATACAAATTGATATTTTCTTGGATTATTGTTTTATGCTTGACTGATTAAAATCAAAGAGGTCAAGCTATATGTTGCATATTTTTATAGATGATGTGTAAATTAGAAAGCCTTATAACCTCTTACCAAAGTTATGTCCCTTTCCAAAGTGTAGATTTAAAAACCGACCCAGCTCTCCCTGCTTGGGTCAGTCGTGTAACAGAGATATAAATGCAAGCTGATTGGTCAGTTGCTTCAGTGAAAGTTGAATGACGTCACCGTTTGATAAATGTTAGATTGCTATGAATTGTGGGACAGGTGTGGATTTCCCTGCTCTTTCTTTGGGGTTTAAAAGACCATACTCGGGTGATATCAAGGACTGGGATATGCTATGACATCTAAGTTCTACATACACATAATGGAGTATTTTAATTTAATATTTGCGGATATATATTTTCTGAAATAGTGTTGAAGTGAAAATTTATCAATATTACCGTATGCCCCTTTAACAACAATCAGAAACTATTCCAGATATTAATTTATATGTCACAAATTGAGACGCTCCATTTAATATCTAATTGTAAATGTACTGAATTAGGAGATAATCGGATTACACTAGTACTATCTAATCTATTGTCAATGGACGTTGCCAAATTCTTATGCGACAATATTTTATATCGCATATAAATCTTACGTTTTATGCTTATAGATAATGTCTGAGTGATACAGATCTTAGTTAATTATTAAATCAGTACAATTAATGTGTGAAGTATTAATGCATATCAAAATAAACAATAAAGCTGCGTCTATTACAATCATTGCGGCATCTAAAACAGTATACGGGTCCTCCGTAGGCGAGTGATTGAGGACGCTATCTCAAAAGTATTTACATCTCACCGCAGAGGTTGTGGGTTAGAGTCTAGTACGGATGAAAACATTGGGGTAACAATTTTCTTGTAGGATGGTGGTTCTACTTAGGTTCAGTCTCATATCTTTCTCCACCATATACAACTGCAATATGCCTCGAATATAACATTCAATGTGTCGGAAATGGCGTTTAACACATACACTGGCATGACATTATTGCCCACATTTATTGTCTTGTATGACAATTTGGGGGGAAATTAGAATAGTACTGTAAGAGCATAAATTACTGGCCAGAAATGTGTTAATTGCTGCATGTGCTAATTACATCGGGGTTACGATTTTAGTACGCAACACTTGACCACGGCCATAATACTATTAAGAAACAAGTCGGGGGCACTTATCATCTTGGTGTAAAGTGGACACTAAACATATGAGCAGAACAAGAACGTTTAACTATAATCCAGCCCAGTACTTGACATATCCCGATTTAAGTATATTATACCATAAAGCAAAACACGAAATTCCCTGTCTGTTCCACAATTCAATTGTAATGTGTTTTCACAAATCATGACGTAATTCAACATCCGCTGAAATAATGACCAATCAGAATGATCGTATGTCACTGCTTTCATGATACATAACGTTCCCATTGCAGTGATGGTAAGGCCTGCTTCTACAGTGTAGTTCAATCCTTAGTTAACCGTCCATGTCAATGATTAGTCAGCCTGTCAATGAATCACAATCTGACCAGGATCTACACTGATTGACTCTCAGTCAGTTTAGTTAATTTCCCAAAGAATGACGTAATTATCGTTAAAATGATATCTCAAAACACTGTATTCGTTATGCTGTTTGAGTGAATAAAAATGGTCTGGGACATTCCTTTAAACTTATAGTTTCCTTTAATACCGTGTCAAAATGAGGGTTCATATTCTCGGCAAATAGCTTTACAGCTAGTGTTTTATATTTGTAAATCCGACACAAAATAAAGTTTCTTGTATCTTGTATATTGTCTTGTGTTCATTATGTTTGTGTTCATAATGTTTATGTTCATAATGTTTGTGTTCATAATGATTGTGTTCATAATATTTGTGTTCATAATTTTTGTGTTCATAATGTTTGTGTTCATAATATGTTCATAATGTTTGTATTCATAATGTTTGTGTTCATAATGTTTATGTTCATAATGTTTGTGTTCATAATGTTTGTGTTCATAATGTTTATGGTCATAATATTTGTGTTCATAATGTTTATGTTCATAATGTTTGTGTTCATAATATGTTCATAATATTTGTGATCATAATGTTTGTGTTCATAATGTTTGTGTTCATAATATTTGTGTTCATAATGTTTGTGTGAATAATGTTTGTGTTCATAATGTTTGTGTTCATAATGTTTATTTTCATAATGTTTGTGTTCATAATGTTTGTGTTCATAATATGTTCATAATATTTTTGTTCATAATGTTTGTGTTCAAAACTATGTGTATGCATAGCGTTTCCTAGGAATACATTCTCAATCGAATATGGCAACTTTTCCTTATGTCATTTACAAGTCAATATACGCTTGTGTATTACTTGTGTTGTCCGAAATCGATACCTTCCGGACATTGGTAAACATAATCAGAAAAATCACAAACAGCAAGTAAATCACATTAATACAATTCTACAATTTTCAATTTGTCCCGATAATATTCAATTAAACAAATCAATGTAATTTCTATGTGCCGTACTCCAACATTTCTATACCATTAACAAACCGAACTTGATTAAATATTTAGCCTTAATGGAACGAATAGAGCCTATTTCATTACATATTTACCGAGGTTTTGAACATACAAATGTTCAGTAAGGTTTTGTATATTTGTCCTAAATGACATTCTATTTATTTCACAGACGCTGTATGGACATTATCGAATGTTTATAATTTCTTTATGTAAGTTTTAATAAAGCACAATAATTATTAAGCACAGTTATTAATATTGTACACATTTACTGGCTAATAAAAACATATAATTGCCCATGAATGTATTACAGGTAAGCTGTTAGGTGAGCAGGGGTAACAATAAGGCGATGAACGGACGGTCTAATATTTTAGCTGTAAGATAAATTGTGCTTTTGCATGCTCGCTATACACATTATACATATATACGTGGGAGTTTCATTTTTCTGGCAAAATTAAATTGTTTGTACATACAGTAGAATAAACACTATATATAAAATGCATAACGAGAGAGAGAGAGAGAGAGAGAGAGAGAGAGAGAGAGAGAGAGAGAGAGAGAGAGAGAGGGGTGGGGTTGGGGTGGGAGAGAATTATTACCCAACAATATAGTGAACATGCAAACAGTACAGTTAAAGTGAAATATACAGATGCAGAGAGAGAGAGAGAGAGAGAGAGAGAGAGAGAGAGAGAGAGAGAGAGAGAGAGAGAGAGGGGGGGGGGGCGGACGGAGAGAAAGAAAGAGTGGAGAGTACACGGAATACACACTTCGTTATTAAGATAGTGCGTATTGTAAAGTATATTAATTTACAGACCGCCCTACTCCTTGTAAGGACAAACACTTACCACGGTAGAGCATAGAAATTAAACTGACCTTACCTGATTGGCTGTATGCCTGTCACTAGACAGACGCATGTCCGGCAAGTCATTTTTAGACCAATAGGCAAAACTCATTCTGAGAAAACAAAAAAATACTCGTAACTGATTCATCGACAATTATCGTTTTCATAAAAATGTAAATTCTAAAAACATAACATATTTACTCAAGTTGGAAATGGGCAACGTAGCATATCAACTGTAAGCATGCGACCATGAACCCTTCCCGTGAGTCATGAACATGGGCTTGAAGAGCATGAGGGATGCGATAAATATAGACGAATATTAGGTATCATTGTTAAACCATATTATATACATGGCTACACACCGTTATAATCTTATATTCTCACTTATTACCGGATGAACTGCGTCCGAATCCCCAGATGGGCTACCCCGCAGTCTCCTGTACTGACATAACGCCTTCATTCACGCCATCGAGCGTGATTTGTATAAACATAACGCAAACTTTAAATAAAAAAACATTTGTTGTAATATATATTCAACTTATGATTAATATAACATTACGGATTAAAGAGTTTTACTAAAATAAATACCTTTCCGTCCTTCAAATCCTTCTAGATGTGCACGAAAATCCAGCGTATCGATTTCACTTCAACTGTAATGTGTTAAAAATTATCTAAATCTGCTCGAAGCATGTCATCTGCACCTACAGTTGTATGCTGATCGAGACCTCGTGTCACTTCGATCGAATTCAAATATTTCTTTAAACGTTCAGTACATTGAATTATAACCACAGTCGTTCTTGTGTCAATACCTTATATTCAATAGTAAGCTATGGAAATATCCCTCGAGCTTAACGTCCGATTACATAGCGCTGTAAAGATTAAGCAAGACTTTACTTTTCTAAATGTATATTTGTTAAAAAACAATAAACTCAGCTGTTCTGTTTTGTTAATAACATAAAAAATAACCAGTTAAACACACATAAACTCAAACATACTTTTCAAACAGTTAACAATTTCTCTGACGCATTCCTGGTCTTAAATTTCCAATAATTAAGGTAATTTTTCTGATTTACATGTTAAATATTTAAAGGTTCGGTAATGTTAACTCTAAAACAAACGTCGGCTTGTGAGATAAGAGCAAAGCGGGTAACCCGGCGATTATAGATTATGAATACACAAAGCGGCTTAACAATACACAGGATTGATTGATTTGCGAGATTAATCAGCTGAAAATGAAGAGAAAAACTTTTGAAAATATTGATTTGCAGGGTAAATAATAACAAAAGCTAAGTATAGTAAACTGTGTGAAAGTATTAACACTGGTTGAATGAAGAATATACGAGCCATACAAATGCGAATGCTAATATTGTGGGAGTTATAACTGTGTTGTCAACTAATACAGAAGGGTAATTACTCTATGATTATGTTTGAATATTTACCGTCATTTTATGCCATCGAGAGATTGCAGACTGTCAGTTAACTTAACCACTCTTTGATGGGATTCTGGATTAACCAGTACTCGAGCACACCCAATCTCCGCAAGTATCGGATAACTTTCCAACTTGAATCAGCGTTGAGATACGAATGGCAATGAGACACAATATGGTATATCAATCGTCACGGAGACTGTGGCCAGGTGGAGATTCCAACTCATGACACCCCTGGACTGATAATCAGACACGCCAGTCTAGGCGAATTCGTTGAAAAATCATTTAGCTGCTGCACCACTAGTAGTAGCAGCAGCAGCATCACATGCTGTATAAGTAGTTATATTATGGGATTTAACGCCAATTCAAATATATTTTAGGTCATGCATGGCATATCCAGTTTTACATGTGGAAGAATACCTCAGAATGAAGTTAATCAGTAATTGGAATTTTTTCTCACGTAAAGTTATTTAACCCAGAGCAAGACTCAAACCTACGACCTTATTGGTCAGAGGTCAGAGGTAAGTAATGATGTTGAAACTGAGCCTAAGACCACTCAGCCACGGATGACCCTATAGAAGTTGAAGTTTTATTCGCGGCAGTAAACGTATCATCATCATCATCATTATCATCATCATCATCATCATAATCATCACTATCATCATCATCATTATCACAGTCATCATCATCATTATCACAGTAATTTTACCATAATTATCACCATCAAGTATTAACAACAAACTGAGTAACAGGAATCTAAAATATTTGTGATATAATTAAAAAAAAAAAACAACAGTTTCTCAATGACAATATTTCGAGGCTGTATTAGCCTCAGAATCACTAGTTGTTGAGTATTAGCTGCATTAAATCATCCTTTTAATTTATTCCTGCTCATGCGCTGTGTATAGCATATCTTCAACTAGCCAACATTCTTCTGTCTGAATATGAATTAATAAAGTGGGTTTGTTCACGGTATACCGATACATATATACGAGCTAACATGGAGAAAGATTATAACCTCAATCTTTACTTGCAGCCGGGTCCGGTTAGCTTAGTCGGTAACACGTCTGACTATCAATCCAGGGGTCACGAGTTCGAATCACTGCCCGACTACAGTCTCCGTGATGGGTAATATACGACATTTTCATGTACCTCTCGCCACTGATTCAAGTGGGAAAGTTATCAGTTATTTGCTGAGGTGAGTGTACTCGAGTATTGGTTAACCTTCCAGGATCCCAGGAAATAGTGGTTTACGGTTAACAGATGGCCCTCGATGGCATAAAAATGACGCTAAGTAAACTTTAACTAAATACTCTGTACTTACAAAGGCAAGACAGTACACTTACATATAGAATGAAATAGTAAAAAAATCTACAAGCAAACATATACGTAATATGATCCTAGATCGTTGGTCCTGTATAATAACAAGTGTCACTGATCGTGGCAGCAAATTGTAACTTGAAATACAATTCTTGTACACGAAATATGTCCTCTATCACCATATTAAGTAGGGCGGTAGTGTAGTAGATAGGGTTGACTGATCACGCTAGAGGTTGCGGGTTCATTCCCCAGCTACACCAGATGCCTCTCAAAAACAACTCAGTACTGGTTCTTCCTAGGAGGCGGACGCGAGAGAGGTTCATAAAAACTCTTTCATCGCAATCGAGCTAAAATAAATGAGTATGAATTATAAATACAATAATCACGGTGATCTCAAACCGACATCAAATCATCCATCACCACCTGCCCCACCCACCCTGCAACATCAACAGTAGGCATACTGCTATTCAGAGCACGATAATTATAAGCAATGCACAAATAAATACATTATTGTACTTGTAAGAAGTTATATTTTATCAATATAGCTCTTTTAAATGTTTTTTTAAATGGGCCAAATATGACCCAAAACGTACCAATCCCTTTGTTTCCATTACAGACCAATTGTCAGAGTATTTAGTAATTTTATTTTACATAAAAATGGCTGAGACGTTTATTCGGGGGTATTCGATATATACATATAATCTGTATGTATTATATGTAATGTATAACAGGTTTATATGACAATAAACAGACATGTCTGATTTTTGACCGCATGTAGCTTTCTGGTTATAGCCGGGACATGTGTGATTTACAAACAAGTGACCTTGACCTTCAACATGCAATTAGCCCACTTTGCACACATGCAAACATTTCTGCGAAGTTTGCTAAAGTCCTTTCCTAGATTTATAGATGCCGAATTATAACATGTGACGTTTTACGCTTAAAGAAGGACTGATATGTTTGACATTCAACAGAGGCCATGACGAATATACGAATCTGATTTGTGTGCCCTATTTTCCCCTACCTCTACCTCACTGTGAAGTCCAATAGATCCCCATGGCTATTTATTTCATATATAACTAGAACACGATTTGTGACTTACCAACGTTTGACCTTCAAGGATGCCCTTGATTGAACGTTGAATCCAAATTTTGCGCACAACACACCGTCACATTGTCCCGAATAATATTTTTTAAAAGTTCGATCCTCCACCACTTTGTGTAAGTGTTCTTGAACAAGACTTTATGTGCATATGCTTAAGTACTGCCCAGGAAATCTTCAAGCATGATTTGTCTAAGATGTAAAATCTCGTTTTACAATCGAGGTAAACTGAATAAGTTTATTATAAGCCATAAATGAGATAGTAAATACCAGCTAAGACCAGTGCAAGAACATATCATAAAGTTAATGGTTATGCATACCACAGTGTAAGGGTACATATAAGAAGAGAACGACATCTCGTATGCAACAAAAGAGCCATTTTTTTGCATATTGAGCAATATAGCTGCATGTTTATGTTTTATAGGGTGTCTGTAGTGTACAACTCATGTTCTCATACCAGAGGAGACGTGTAAACAGAGTAACTGCAGGTACTTGTATTTTCGGCAACCATGGATTTTTTTCTGATGTGTAATTGTTTAACTCGTATATACTATCGATTATGTTAAAAAAATATGTCATAAAACAATCTAACATTTTTCAGTTGTTTTCAGGTGGAAAACGTTTTAATTCTAAAGACAATTAAAAACAATCTATTTTTAGTTAAAAAAATATTAAATTAGAATAATGGTTAAAATAGTTTTTACAGTAATATTAAAGGTACCATCCAAAAGTTCAGTCGTGTATAATTGTCATTGAATTGATATTAACAGAGCTGGACCCGATTAGCTCAATCAGTAGAGTGTCTGACTATCAATCCAGGGGTCGCGAGTTGAATCCCCGCTCGGCCACAGTCTCCTTGATGACTGATACACACGACATTGAGTATCAGTATCATTCATCTCTCACCGCTGATACAAGTTGGAAAGTTATCAGTTACTTGCGGAGATGAGCAGTGCTCGAATACTGGTTTCCCAGTTGTTAGGTTAAATGATCGTCTATTAGCCCTCGATGGCATAAAATTGATGCTAAATATTCAATCGATCAATTAATGATATTAGCATTTAGACGTATAAAATTAATTGTCATTGATATTAACCTGCAGATCTCTGTAAGAAAGTTAATGTCTATATGTATAACATATTTATTATAATTTTCTCATACAAAAGGTCAACTACAATGATATAACCAGCAATTATATTCTTATTTCGTGATATTTTTCATAATTCATGAACTTGAGGTCATTTACTGGCACAAGGCAAGGACTTATATCTCTGTATTATTCCTTGCACAAAGTTATACGCGATTCATCTTTATTTATTTATTGAGCTAATTAAACCAAACGCAACTACCCACTTATGATTATTTTGGATTTAATCAAGAACTTAATTATCTGTTTAAATAAAAATCTTGATTTGCAATGAATACAATAAGATTCAGCTGTTGTCGTTACTGCGTGACCGATACATGGACAATTTAATAATTCAAGGGCAATAACCCATGCAGAAATGTTCAATTAAGGGTAGTTTAGTTATATATATTAAGTGCTGTTTACGTTAAGTTCAGTTAAATTTGAAAACGAAAGTTCTATCGTATACATTTTATCTAATTAAGTATGCATTTTTTGACAATTCAATGGCGTCAAATCACACCTTAATTAATTTTGTAGTTTATATTTAATGTTTCGACGACAATACGAAATTATGAAATGTTCATATAAAATTGCCATTATTAAACACACTTATAATCAAGTAAGGACAAACAATTGAATAACTTGTCAATATGTTGTAATAATATAACCACATGGCAACTTTGGTAAAAATCGAACAAAACATGCATATGTTGTTGCCTGCAGTCTGCAAAATGAAAACTGTTTTAAAAGTTGAAGGGCATGCACGTTTCTCCTCCATTGATAGCTCAAGTATACTGAATAAAGAACTTCAAGGACATGTAAAGCACTCCGTCAGGGTTCAACTGCGTCATTGAATCCATAATATTCCATGTCTATTCACAATGTATTCACAACGGATAAAAGAATATTGCAATTTACCAAATTGTACTTATCAGGAGACATTTAATAAACAGGTATTTACTTAACTGTACATGCGATGTCAATACTAGGCCAATTACTCCGACTCCCGGTAAGAACAGGACCACTGTCGATCTCAGGCAGTATGTCGTACCACATCCGCGTTATCATTTTTGATATGTTCATTATCATTGAGCCGGGCCCGATTAGCTCAGTCGGTAACGCATCTATCAATTCAGTGGTCGCGAGTTCGAATCCCTGCCCACCAACAGTCTTCGCGATGATTGAAATACGATATTGTGCCTCATCATTCCATCTCTCACCGCTGATTCAAGTAGGAAAATTATCAGTTACTTGCGGAGATGGGTTTAATCATGGTTAAATTATCAAACCTGTGTGCAAAATATGTGGTGGCAAAAATAGGACCACTAGCTCATGGAGATGCATAAAGGCAACAAATTGAGTATTATATAGAATTTGCTGCAATTCTTTAGTTTTGCAAGTATCAAGGTTCTAGGTTTGTTCTGCCCTGAGAATTATTAAGTTAAGTTCAACACATTTCAGCTTATATATGGCATATCTGGTATTACTTGTGGAGGAAGACCTCAGAAGGAATCCGAGTAGAACCACCATTCTTCCACAAGTAACTAGCAAACTTTTACACATAACATTTTTGGAACGAGCAGGACTCGAACCTATGACCTTAGAGATATGTCTTGGGCGGGGCGTTAGACCACTCAGCCATGGAAGACGCCGACTAAGGTATCATTACTAGGGATGGGAATTAGAAAACCAATATTGAAACTACTTCAATTCCCCTTGATGTGGCCATTGGGGGGGAGGGACATTGATTGTTGCATGATTTTACTGGATATTTCCTAATCTTAAATATATAATGCACAAGCTATGGTGATTACAAACAAGAGTTGTCAGAAGACAGCAAAGCTCGCCTCTGGGTGTCTAAGTCCAAAAAGGTCCATAACTGTGCCAAAATGCAATCCAGAGTTATGGTTCTTGTCTCTGTGTGTTCCATTGATGGTGAAAACACATGCTAAGTTTCATTCATATCCAATGAGTGGTTGCATAGATATCTTGAACATAAACGCAAAAGTTTATCATGGGTGTCTACAAACGGCACCGACGACAACGACATCGGGGTCATGGCAATAGCTCTCATTGGACTACGTCCCTGCGACTTAAAAAACAGGCAACTGCCATACGCTTGCTTTTAGTGATAAAGAAATAAAAACAAAACATAGCCAGTTTATAGTTATGTGTATTGCAAGATATCTGAATGACATAAACACATTGTTGAGGGTGATACAAAAAAATCATTCATTACACTACATGAATATGTGCACGTAGTTACTGGTAAAACAAGTATTTCCATTTATACTGGTAGATATAGACAACAACAAATAGAAATCTTTACTGTATACCAAGATGGCCAGTTCACTTCCTGCTCCAACTGGTTACCCAGGTGAAGAAAACCAGTCAACAGTTCATCCTCTTCAGGCTCCTGATATACCAATATTTTCTTAAATTTTATTTCAATACTTAAAAACTTAACTTGATTCAAACTCACAACCCCTGGATTGGAAATCAGATGCGCTACTGGATGAGCTAACTAGACCCAATGATGCAACAGGTAAGATAACCAGTGTGTGAAGTGTGGCCATCTTGGAAATGTTACAACTACATGCTAGAGTTGGATTTGTTACTACCATACATGCTATTACAAGTTTCCGATTTTAACTGTAAGAAATTATTATTTTCTAATGACCTGTATTTAGAGACATACAGGAGAGATGCCACAGAATTAGTGTTCATTACTCATGATTTCTTTTACAAATAGCATTTCACAAAATCAAAATTCTTTAATAGAAAAAAATGGATTGAAAAAGTCACAGTATATATCATAAGCCTAAAGCTTTACAACAAAATTACCACCATGCCATTTACATGCCATTTGCTGAACTGTACAAGAAGTACTGCTTTATACAATGCACAAATAGTTCTATTTCATTATGGATCTGTTCTCCCTATAATTCTTCATACAAATTAGATCTTCAGCATGTGTAAAATATACTTTATACTAATTTGTTTAAGCTTGACTGTGAAGTTATCTCAGAGCTTAAATAAACCGTTCTCGAGTCGGCTTCCTCGGTAGAACCATTACAGAGTTGTTTTTTGAGAGGCATCGAGTCAAGTTGGTGATTGAACCTGCAACCTCTAACATCAGCCCCTAACACTCTATCAACGACTCTAAGAGTATTGCTAAATACATTCCACACATGCAGTCCTTTTCCATTATGGATCTATTTTAACTGAGAGAACACTTCTTAATACAAATTATATCTTCGGCACTTTAAAAATATAATCAATTCAACTATTCATTTAAATATCCACAAAATGTTTTAAAATTACATTTACAGCAAATTATTAGAAAAAAATATTGGAAAAAGTGTATGATTTGATGGTTTTGCTCTTACATACTTTATGATTAGGAATATCTGTCATACCATCTACACAGATCTTTCATAACTTACAATTTACACCTATGGAAAGAAAAGTATTTATTTATATTAAATTATGTCAGGAATTTCATCAATTGTATTCATACTGCAACCATTAAATGGTCAAACTCAGGACACTTGTATTAACAGCTACCCACTGAGCTACCCGGGCTCAGCCCATTATATGTCATTCTGCAGGTGTATATGCTTGCATGAATGTGTTGAGTTCTTAAACACAAAAAAATAAGCAGATTTTGGAAAGCGATATATTGTTACTTTAAAACTTTGTAAATTAAACAATCTTATTACCAAGGGTGTAATGTGTCAATAAATAAATGTTCTTGATGAGAAGTATTTGTGTTTTTTCACATGAGTGCTTCTAGATTGATTTCTAACGCAGCACAAGGTAGACTGACATCAAACTTGGTAATAACATCTGGATGCAGGACTCCCAAATACCCGATAGATTTCCCCTTTACAACGATATCCGCACACCTTCCAGGGAAGTATGTAGAATCTACAAAAGAGAATACAGAACAGTTTGTCAACAAAATGAGTCTATCTAAGTACCTGATATTTCCTGATAAAAGTCTGTTATACATGTACCATCTCTAATGCAAAAGCATGTAATTCCTTGCCAGTCCCACAATTCATTGCAATCTAATGCATTTACAGAAAGTCATTTAACTTCCTGTGAAGCAACTGACCAATCAGCATGCTCCTATATCACTGCTATGTACAGGTCCTTAGTGGGGTAAGTCAGAACTGTTTCCAGTCTACTTCACATCGCGTTTAAATCATTCAAATATCAGTTTTTTAAAGGACAAAGTTTAAGAGATATTTTAAAGATACTTGACATATTCCAAACAACAATGTAAATTATTCCACAAATATTAAATTGTTGAATATTCAAATCTTATTATTAAGTGCAAACTTAGTTTGGAATATTCCTGTCAAACTGATACTATTTGTAGAAACGATATCAATAAAATATTGGTTTACACCTGTCACTAACATATTCATGTCAGTAAATAAGAGTTGACTTAAGTCATCTCTAAGTCCAGGCCCCGGTTTCACAAAAATACATAAGTCTCTTATTTTACTTAAACTCAATAGTGTGCTCAATTTTATACTTAAATTGAGCACACTATTTGAGTTTAAGTAAAATAGCAGACTTAAGTATTTTCGAGAAACCAGGCACAGGAGACCAAAGTTGCATTTCACAAAAATCTTACAATAAATGATGGTTGTAAACGTAAAATTAGAATTGTTCATAACATCATAAATATTTATCCAAATTCACCAAACATTGGGTTGAAAAATTCAGAAAATGATGTATTCTAAAAATACAATCTTGGCTTCATTTTGATAACTGTGAAAAACTAGTATAGCTTCTTACGTTTATGACTAATTTTTTAAAAGTTTTTTTGTGAAAAGCATTCAAGTAAAATATTTTAAGATAATCAGTAGTTTGAGATAAGTAAATCAAATAAAGGGAAAATAATTTTTTTTTGAGATATCTGTGAGTTTAAGAAAACAGAGTTTGAGATAACGAGATTTGACTGTACCATATCAATAAAAAAAAATTAAATACCAAAACATTTCTTTATAATAGATAATTAAACTGTTTCATTCAAAACTATGATTTTCCACTGCCATGATAAACTATATGTAATTTCCACCAATCAAGTGCACTGTGTAGTCAAACTGGCACCCGATCCCTTTGGCACACAATTGTAGAAATACAGTCTAAGTCCTTTTTAGGATTGTGTTTTTGCTTTTATTGCTGTTATTTTTTGTTGTTTTTTAAAATGGGTTTAACACCATTTTCAACACATTTCTGGTTACATATGGCATATCCAGTTATATTGGTGGAGTAAGACCTCATAATGAATCAGAGTAGAACCACTGTCCTTCCTCAAGTAGCTGGCAAACTTTCTGACAAAAGTGATCTGGACTGAGTGCAACTCACCTACGACCTCAACAGTGAGAGGTAAGTGACCTTGAGATGGCATCTTAGATCACTTGGTGTAGGAGGACCCAAACTGTAGCTGTCATTAAACACAGACTTAAACAATGTTTCTTAAGTTATATAAAATGTGTTGTAGCTGTCATAAAATACAGTTTAAAATGAGTTAGACTGATATATCCCAAATCCGTTTGCTATTGTTACCTTCTGAAGACTGGATGCAGTATCCAGACCCATCTGTGGCAGGACGGATCTCCAACAACTGCATAATCCTGTCCAACAAGCCATGGATGATTTCAAACCCTGATGATTTGTTATAGTTCACTGCGCATAGGTGGCGCTCATTCCTTGCACCAACATCTGTAACAACAATAATGATGGGTATACACTAATTTTTATATATGACAGAATCTTTTATGATAAATTAATATTCAAATAAGATTATAACCCATTTACGACACAACATATAATACAATACAATCATTTAAACAGTCAGCCTTCCGGTCTAAAAACCACTATCAATCATTTTAACAGTCAGCCTTCCGATTTAAAAAGCACTATCATTCATTTAAACAGTCGGCCTTCCGATCAAAAAACCACTATCAATCATTTAAACAGTCGGCCTTCCGATCTAAAAATCACTATCAATCATTTAAACAGTCGGCCTTCCGATCTAAAAATCACTATCAATCATTTAAACAGTCGGCCTTCTGATCTAAAAACCACCATCAACCGTTCAAACAGTCGGCCTCCCGATCTAAAATCCACTATCAACCATTGAAACAGTCAGACTTCCCATCTAAAAAGCACTATCAATCATTCAAACAGTCGGCCTTCTGATGTTAAAACCACTATCATTCATTTAAACAGTCAGCATTCCAACCTAAAAAGCACTATCAATCATTCAAACAGTCGGCCTTCCGATGTTAAAACCACTATCAATCATTTAAACAGTCGGCCTTCCGAACTAAAAACCACTATCAATCATTTCAACAGTCAGCCTTCTGATCTAAAAAGCACTATCAATCATTTAAACAGTCAGCCTTCCAATCTAAAAAGCACTATCAACCATTCAAACAGTCGGCCTTTCGATGTTAAAACCACTATCAATCATTTAAACAGTCGGCCTTCCAATCTAAAAAGCACTATCAATCATTCAAACAGTCGGCCTTCAGATGTTAAAACCACTATCAATCATTTAAACAGTCGGCCTTCTGATTTAAAAACCACTATCAATCATTTAAACAGTCGGCCTTCCAATCTAAAAAGCACTATCAATCATTCAAACAGTCGGCCTTCTGATGTTAAAACCACTATCAATCATTTAAACAGTCGGCCTTCCGAACTAAAAACCACTATCAATCATTTAAACAGTCAGCCTTCTGATCTTAAAACCACTATCGATTATTTAAACAGTTGGCCTTCCGAACTAAAAACCACTAACAATTATTTAACCCATTTATATGAAAGCTTTATTTTGGATTTTTTATCAGCAGGGCCTGGTTAACTTTGCTGGCCACTAGACCACTGCTGCAAATTGTTATGGATAAAAATATCTTAATTTCATTTCAAGCTTTTTTGCTGAATATAGTGATTTTTCAGTTAATTACCTTTGTTGTTATCTTTAAAGATAACGTCGGAGACTTCAAACAACTTCAGAGGTAGGGGCATGTTTTTGTTGTTATAGATCGTCTTCAAAATACCTGGCAATAGTGTTGTCCTGGCAACCTGCAAACATAAATATAACTGAACATACTTATACAAGTTTAATTAGGGAAACAATTATTTCTATGCCAATTTCAGAATTCATTAAATTACAGAGATAACTGTTTGTACAGTTTGTACAATGTTTTCTAAACAATAGTGGTATCAGTTCTTTTAGTTAAAAACTGTTTTCAAAATAGAGTTGTTTCCCTTTGACTACAATGGATTACAAATCACATATTTGATGTTTTCAGATCAAACGGAATTATACAAAAAATAACCCCATGATGAATCAGAAGTGCTATTACACTAGGTTAATACTATAAGTATGTTAATGGTTTATTACACTTCTGCCCATTAAAAATTATGAGATAAAAAAAGTTAACTTATCATCAAACACACTGAAGTTGGATGATAGGCAACATAAACTATGCTGATCTTTGTTTAAAAGAGCTTAGATAATTAAGGTGACTATAGTTATGCATTTTCAACAAGTTTAATTATTTATACAAGTTTACAAACAGAATAAAACTACACTATCTATAATGTAGTAATGTTTCGAATTACGATCATACCTGAAATTCTAATGTTTTAGGATTCGCAATATGAACAGCAGGAACATTTTTCAAGTCCTTTCTCATCTTCTCACTGACGTCATCTTTTGAACACTAAAATAAAGTAATTCTTAAGTTAAAATACTGTTTTTTTTCTGATTTATTTTACAACATCTGTGAAACAAGTTATTAAAACTTTTAAGACAAATCATGCTCAAAGTCATACTAAGCACAGGGGCTAGTGACAATACACATTCTATATACCTATATATATATATATATATATATATTGGCAGATGGCTTGATATTGTGTCTATGGTTTACATTGTAGCTAGGGGTTATCACTGTAGTCTGGTTTGTACATTTATGTCTGGTTATTCACAAATAATTATCTCCATATCATATATATATACAAATATATAATTGGTAATTGAAATCACAACAAAGGAATTTCTGATTTTTGGGATCTTTTCAGCTGCACATTCACAGTGCATGATATATAAAGACTACGGTGAGGGTGCCTAGCTATAATGCAAACCTAGACTATATATCAAGGCATCTAACAAACCAATATTGTAGATTTGTAGTCATCCATAACTTATATACTATGGTTTTACATACAACACATCTGAACGGACAATTTACATACATGAACTGATAGCTTTATATGAGTATGATACAGTTAAGGATTCATGTATATAGAGATACAGAATATTTTGTCACTAACCCCTGTGATCCTATCAAAGCATATACGGTTAAAGTGTCTTGCTCAAGGACACAACTCATAGACGTGCCTGAGGATCAAACCCTCAATCAGGGCATGACCAAGATAATGGTAACAATGGAAACAACTCTTGTCATACTGCTATACAGTAAACTTGGCTTCTCTACAACAGCTTACCATCATGAAATTTGATAGGACAAACAACAAATGTGAAAAAAAGTAATTTTGACAATTAAATATAAATAATGAATTTGCAAAAGCAGTTTGATAGGAGATGTCATTTGAATTTCTGAATCCTGATATTCATATTGTTTTGGAGCCGTGACAAAAAGACAGGTCCGACCATACCACCAAACAACCAGGTGTGAATCTGTCACATGGCATATTAAACCAGTTTAAGACAAGATATCTTTTTAAGTACAATCTGAATTACAAGTGGTTACAAAAACACAGCTCCAAAATGTCACCACACATGGAACATAAAGTTTAAATAAAATCAGTTCTGACAATGGTTTCAAATAGAAATTCACCCAAGAAAAATGATAGTAAATGAAGAAACAGATGACCACTAAATAGTCTTTCTCTATCACACAACCTGTACCACAAAACTTGTATCACACAACTGCACCAAACAAGCTGTATCACAAAACCTGTATCACACAACCTGCAACAATAAGCTGTATCACACAAGGCTTATCATAAAAGTCGTACCACACAAGCTTTATCACACAAGTCTTATCATAAAAGTCATATCACACAAGCTTTATCACACAAGCTGTATAATACAAGTTGTATCATACAAGTCATATCACATAAGCTTTATCACACAGGCTGTATCACACTAGCTGTATAATACAAGCTGTATCACACAAGTCATATCACAGTCATATCACACAAGACCTATCACACAGGCTGTATCACACAAGCTGTATCACACAGGCTGTATCACACAGCTGTATCACACAGCTGTATCACACAATCTGTATCACACAAGACCTATCACAAAGGTTGTATCACACAAGCTGTATCACACAAGCTGTATCACACAGGCTGTATCACACAAGACCTATCACACAGGCTGTATCACACAAGCTGTATCACACAGGCTGTATCACACAGGCTGTATCACACAGGCTGTATCACACAGGCTGTGTCACACAAGCTGTATCACACAGGCTGTATCACACAATCTTTATTATACAAGATTTATCACACAAGCTGTATCACACAAGCTGTATCACACAATCTTTATTATACAAGATTATTACACAAGCTGTACCACACAAGCTGTATCACACAATCTTTATTATACAAGATTTATCACACAAGCTGTATCACACAAGCTGTATCACACAATCTTTATTATACAAGATTTATCACACAAGCTGTATCACACAATCTTTATTATACAAGATTTATCACACAATCTTTATTATACAAGATTTATCACACAAGCTGTATCATACAAGCTGCATCAATTGATATACCATACCAAGGCAAATGTGAGGACTTCTGTAAATCCTGAGGCAGCAACCTCCTGTCGCATCTGGTCTGTCAACTTGTTGATGGAGAACTAAAATCAACAAACACAACAAGTATGCATTATTAAAGAACCCTTGGATAGATTTAATTGATGCATGGTGTAATTGTTATTCTGATTCAAACAATTGAAGCCCAATATCAATGTGGCCAATACCTGTATATTTAAATATCTGCTGATAGTCGTGGTTGTTGTTTTTTAGCAGTTACCTGCATGTTTGTAATAACTGCCATCCAGCCATTAATCTATTCAGGTATTGACCCAGTAAATGGGCATTCTTGCATGCCAGACCTGGATTTCTAAGTTTTTTACTGGGTACAGATATTTCATCTACCCTCCTTATGCTGTGACATAAGAAATTATATGATTGATGTCTTTAAAACAATTGTAGTAAGAAACTGATTTCAATTTGTTTGGTATGCAAGAAATAATAATAATTCATGGCTTAATTGGATCTGATAGAAATTCCGTCCCACGAACGTGGAATACACAGAAATGAGCTGTAAAACCAGGCAAAAAACAGTACTCAGATAAACTTGTTTGGATTTTTGAGTTTATTGTTTGATTTAATGTTTTCAACTTAATTTTTCAATCTATGTCATCAGTACAAATTATGTTTTGATGGATTTGATATGTTTACAAACTCTTGACACAAATGTTAGAATAGCGAAATTATGACAAAACAATCAAAACTTGAATGTATTCAAATAGATAACTTTTGTGTTGTTACAAATGTTATGATTTTTTTTTTATACATGCAAGTACAATGGAACTATATTGTCAAAATAGCATATTGAATGTATGTAATATTTCTTGTCTCATATTTGAGAACAAGTCCAAGATACCTGGTTGGCGATTGTGTTAACCTTTGGTACAGTCCAGGTCAGGTTGTTAAAGCCGTACGCTATGGCCACGTCCTCCAATATATCACATGGATGTAGAACATGTCGACAGAGTTAAGGATTAGAACTTCTTCTTTTGTTACCTACCTTATTATTGCAACATTTACTTATTACATATATTCACATTCCTTGTAACTGACATGCTATTCTCCAAGCTTGTTTATTACATATTAAATATCGGCAACTTATGAGCAAGCATGGGCTTGTGGTAAAGTTTAATTTCGTATTGCTATACATGTACCTATTTTATAACTGCTTACTGTCTGCCATAATGTTATACAATAGAATTACGATAGCTCGACCCCGACGGGACAGGACGAAATAGTTTCGAGTTTCAACATCATACCATACATGTACATGTGTATATATCGAAATAGGAATTTAGCTGGGCCAAACGATAAATGTGGTGTTCCAGCCAACAAAGTTCTACTGTATATATATGTATTATGCCTCATGAGCCAACTGTTTTTTTTTTAAATACAGAAATTACTTTTTTTTATATATTAAAGCAACATTTGTACAGATACAAGGTCACTGTCGTTCATGTTCTCATTAAGTGTTGCCAGAATAGCCAAAATGTATAACTAAAAATACTAGAAATATGTCTGGTGACACGAATGCCCCTGCTATTGACCAGAAACCTATTTTTTACCAAAAATTAAGTAAAAAGGGGCCGTAACTCCTATAAAATTTGACCGACGTTGACAAATAGCAAACTAGACCTGTATTTTATAATTGTACATACACAACAAATATTAATTAAATATATAGACCCCTTCAAAAGTTATTGCTCATAAAACCAATTTTTTTAGCTTCGACGGTTGAAATGACAAATGGGCAGGTTTTAGCATTTAATGTCACTTCACCTTTATTTAAATTGTGGAGGTATAAAATAATGCAAAATTTATCTTAATTTGGTAATACTTCTCCATCAAGCTTGTAACTTATCTTTATGTTACTCACTATAAAAAATTAATGAAACTTCAAATACTGTAATAAATAGTCACAATACCGTGGTTATTAAAATTTCACAGATTTGAAAGTTTATTAACATATTGAATATATTGCACAGAATTACTGCCAGTGCAGTCTGAGTCTGTGTATTCTTGATGGTTTTTGCAGAATCTTGTTTGTGACAGTTGCCAAGAATTGTTTGCTTCATTATATCGCACAGTGAATTTTGACCATCAATTGCTCTGACAACAGTTGCCATGTTTTATCTGTTAAATAAAATAAACAAAATAAAATGTCCAATCTGCAAATTATTTTACCATATGTTGAAACAGTTGTATAATATTGTATATCAAAATCATAGCAATTCCATAATAATGTGATTCTACCCAGGAAGCGAACTCGAGACTGGTTCATATAAGCCCTGAGCTTTCCTCCAATCAAACTAAAAAGAAATAAGTCTAAGCTAATTCCATCGTGTAAAGTGTCGTGTTTTTAATCTGAGAACATTTTGAAAGGATATCTGCTCTTGTTGGTGGTACTTCTACTTTCAATTCTTTGCCATCACTTACAACCTCCGACTGCAGATACATCTTGGTCAGAAGACGTGCCATTTCTTCTCCACTCAGACTGGAATGTATGGAAGAGTTTTGACGAGTATTATTCTCCTGACTTTAGTTTCACCAACATAGTTAAGTTTAAAACATAAATCTAAGAAAGCATTCAGGTGATCATGATTTTAGACTGGTTCCAGTACAACTACATATGGGTTAACAGATATTGATAACATAATAAATAACCAGTCAAAAAGATTTTTTTAAATATTTAAGTAAAATTTAAAATAAGTTTTTTATTATTTAAAAAATGTAGTTGAAACATAAGTCTGACCTCTAACTAAAATATTCAATAGACACTGAACAGAACTTCTCTGTAATTCTGAAAAGATGGCATGTCCATGTCAAAGCCTTCAGTTTTCAAATGTTCAAATAATTTTTCATCTCATTTATATTTTACATAACTAATCAGTGTTCACCAGACATACGGTTTTCTGGGTGTGCTTTTTCCTCTGTGGATATCATCTTTCCCCAATCTAATTAAATCTATACTGAAGCACACTATATTCCTTTTTATGATGAAGTCTTAAACTACATTTGGTAAGAAATGGTAATAATATACTCGAAATATCTTTCAATGTAACATGTGTAGTGTGTTTTTGTAGATTTCAATTCACAAAATTGACAAAGGCGCAATAGGTAGCAAACAAAACTTTCACTATGCCACCACCAAACTTAAAATAAGATATAAGAGCACCCCTGAAACAGTATAAAAAATAAACTGACTAACCTAAGTCCAAGCCTTTCATTGATGTTTGCCACATTAACTGTTTCAAAACGGTACGGCAACTCCTTTAAATAAACAAAACAATTATAGAGAGAAATGTCAATCTGTTGATACTTTTTCTAATTCTCTTTAGATTTTGCATATAATGACAGCCTTGTTTAAACTTATTAGTTTACATTTACTGAGAAACAAGATCTAAAAAAAAATTATGCTCAAATCATGCAGATAAAATGTCTTGCTTAAGGACACCACACTAGTATAACAGTGGCGAAGGATCGAACCCACAACCCTCTGAACATTGTCCGATGCTCTGCCACGAGCTACACAATGACATCCTTCACTTATACAGCCATACCTGTGTAAGCAATCACCTCTATTGAGCAGCCACTTGTCTTAAGCAGCCAAATTTGCTATTCTTTCAGAGCCAATTAATCAGATTAAGCAACAACCTGTCTTATCCCCTTTTGTTCCTTCCCTTGACTAGTTACTCAAGACAAGTTTGACTAGATACAGAAAATGTGTTAGCAGCCACAAGTTTAAAGTAAAATCTCATCTCTAACAGACACATATTCTATTTCCCTGCCCTTGATTCAGTGTATGCGATATATTGACATATATATCGATTACCAGCACCACCTGCTAGCAGAGGTCTTACACTGTATCTGAAGAGATTGCTTTTCATTGGTATAATAGTGTTAACCATACATGTTAATTACTTTTTTTAACATTTTTCCTTCTACGTAATATTTCATAGAAATGCCATCATGCCAAATCTACAAGGTATATGAAACTTCATTGGACGAGTGTGGTTTTAGGCGCCACCTCAAGATCACTTGCCTCTAATTGTGAGGTTATGGGTCTGAGTTTCGCTCAGTTAAAAAAACTGAAATTGTGAAAGATAGCCAGTTAATTTGGGAGGGGAGTTGGGTCTAATCAGATTCATCAATAAAACATAACCTTTTATGTGTTGAAAATGATGTAAAACCAATTTCGAAATTTATTTTAACCAAGAATCTGAAAGCAAAATTAATGATGATGATTTTTTAGGTAATTATTTACTACAGTGTATGGTTGTATGTTTCATACAATCTGACACAAATTTGTTCTATACATAACATGTAACTAACTACACTTACAGGATACAGGACAGACGTACCATCAGGTTGGACCACCTCTGCTTGCTCTACTCTGTATGGATTAAAAAATAACAAATGATATGTCATTTTAATTTAGGTCTCACTACACACTTGATGTTGCTCTTTGTTCTATATACAAATAGGGCTAGGATTTCCATGGTTAAAAAATCCACACAAAATAGTTTTTTGAAGATTTTTTTCCATAGCAGGAATGTATGTCTGCAGCAAGAAATCTCAGTCACTATGAGCCATTTTTAAAATATTTTGATCCAGATTACATTTACATACATTTACATACGTTTACATATGTTTACATACATTCATAGCACAAATAATCATGTTGCTGTCGGTGAATTGAATTTATAAACATAAACTTGTAAAATACCTATCCCCTATATCGGACTGAACCGATAAAAGAAGGTAAAATCAGTGGAGTCTTTTTCCTTCCTTCTCTTCAACCAATACTCTTTTTATATTTGAAATATTCTGAATAAACCATTATTTCATTTATCAATTTTTGCACATTTGGCTAAATTGAAATTATTACAGAACAATATGATAAAAGTATATATGAAATGTAAAATAACCGTTATGAAAGCAGATTTACACAAACTTCTAAAGCTTTTTTCTGTAGCCTTTCCGCATAATTTGTTAAAGGTATGCCTTTTTGCTTTATTGTTAAATGTATGCTTAATATATGAACTTATATTAAATAAGGGGTGGGTGCAACTGTGTGGCAAGATGCATATCTATAGCTTAAACTTCATAGCTGGTAAAATTTATTTTATATATTCTATCTACAGGAAGGGCTCAAAGCACATCTGTCATCTAATACAGAATTTTGAGGTGTCCAGATCATTTATCTTCCCACTGCAATTATGGCGGCTTTGAGTCCACATCAGTCCAAACACTTTATATGAAGAAGCTATTTTTAATCATATTCATGTACGTGTATATGAAACTAAGGTCTCCATCCATCAGATTTAACATATTTTAAAATAAGAAAAATAGGTTAAAGATTTCAAGCAAAATAGGCATTTCCAAATATTGTAAGTGCTGAGGTTCCCCATGTTCCTAAATAACCTGTTGATAAACTTGTAACACAGACATGTATGATGACCACTGGCAACCAGAATAAGTTTAATCTAACAACTTACATAAAAGGTTCGGCACAGTATTCAGAGTACATGGTGACCATGATGTCGAGAACAATCTTAGCCTTCGTAAGATCTGTTGCTGTGCATTCAATGAAAACATTCTTGGTGTCCAACGTAATCTTTGTATGCTCACCTGTAGTAAAATTAAAGTATATTTGTTTTGTTCCTGAATAACCAAACAAGGAAATCAGCTATTGAATTGGGTGAAAAATAATTTTACTACATGTACTATTAAAAATTAAATTCATCACAAATACAATATTTTTAATGTAATATTGGTTAAAAGTGAATATTCTGTCAAACAGTCAACCTGTTTCTTAATCATGCTTAAGTTTCAAAAACCAAAATAAGTAGAAAATCAAAAGATATTTTACAGTGTGTGCAGTCTCTATGAGAATTGCAATGCAACATAGTGTCTCATTGTCATTTTCTCTCACTGCAGATTCAAGTGGAAAGTTATCAGTTACTTGCGGAGATGGATATACTCGAGTACTGGTTAACCTTCCATGATCCCAGGAAGGAGTGGTTGAGTTTAATGCCCCTGCCAGTATATACATGATGTTTAATATTCAACAAACCACTTAATAATTATCTGTGTTGTGTACACACATTGTGTATTACAATATCATCACAGGAGTCATCATCACCAGTCCAACAAGAATAAACGTACAGCTAGTGAGGATCATAGTACACTGGATACCAAGCTTTCCAGTACATGAATCATAGTACACTGGATACCAAGCTTTCCAGTACATGAATCATAGTACACTGGATACCAAGCTTTCCAGTACATGAATCATAGTACACTGGATACCAAGCTTTCCAGTACATAAATCATAGTACACTGGATACCAAACTTTCCAGTACATGAATCATAGTACACTGGATACCAAGCTTTCCAGTACATGAATCATAGTACACTGGATACCAAGCTTTCCAGTACATGAATCATAGTACACTGGATACCAAACTTTCCAGTACATGAATCATAGTACACTGGATACCAAGCTTTCCAGTACATGAATCATAGTACACTGGATACCAAGCTTTCCAGTACATGAATCATAGTACACTGGATACCAAGCTTTCCAGTACATGAATCATAGTACACTGGATACCAAGCTTTCCAGTACATGAATCATAGTACACTGGATACCAAGCTTTCCAGTACATGAATCATAGTACACTGGATACCAAACTTTCCAGTACATGAAACATAGTACACTGGATACCAAGCTTTCCAGCACATGAATCAAAGTACACTGGATACCAAACTTTCCAGTATGTACAGCTAGTGGGGATCACAGTACACTGGATACAAACTTTCCAGTATGTACAGCTAGTGGGGATCACAATACACTGGATACAAACTTTCCAGTATGTACAGCTAGTGGGGATCACAATACACTGGATACAAACTTTCCTGTATGTACAGCTAGTGGGGTTCACAGTACACTGGATACAAACTTTCCTGTATGTACAGCTAGTGGGGATCACAGTACACTGGATACCAAACTTTCCAGTATGTACAGCTAGTGGGGATCACAGTACACTGGATACAAACTTTCCAGTATGTGCAGCTAGTGGGGATCACAGTTTACTGGATACCAAACTTTCCAGTATGTACAGCTAGTGGGGATCATAGTACACTGGATACCAAACTTTCCAGTATGTACAGCTTGTGGGGATCACAGTACACTGGATACAAAACTTTCCAGTATCATTGATAGTTGCCAGATTTTACGCTTTTTCAATTTCTTCAACGTATTCATCAAAATTAAACTGCCACAAAATTACATTCATTTAAGCCAAATGTTCCCAAATGAATACCACTTTCAATTAATAATGAACAGTGGCATATGTTTCATCAAATGTGTCTGATATGCTTGTCTACTTTAACTACAGTTAAACCCAGTAATATTTACCATTTATGATTGGGGGCATGGAGAGCACAACCTTGTTACTGTCGTATATGACTGGGTACACGGGCTTGTCCTGGATGATGGATAAGTAGGGCTTCAGATGACTGTCCCCCTGTGGATAAAAACAATATAAGTATAAGTATTATCATTTACATGTATATAGAACGGTATAGATAATGTTAATTGATAAAAGAGGTCTTTTTTTCCTATAAAAGGAGCCTATAATATTTAAACCAATAAAATAGCATCTGACAGGATATCCCAATGGAAAATCACTACAATGAACATAATTACTAGAAAGCCATTTACATATGGAATTTGATGAATTATTCATAATCGGAGGGTCGTGGGTTTGATCCTCCGCCATGGCTATGTGTGGTGTCCTTGAGCAAGACACTTTATCCACATATGCTTAGTACTGGTTCTATACAGGAAGACTTCTCAACAATTGATGTAAATTAAATAAGTTACAGTTTAAAACAAAATCTGAAATTTCATTCAGTTTACTAAAATAATTGAGGAAGCAAAAAAAAAAAATTCAATTCCAAGTAACAATGCCCTTTACATTAAGCCTAATAATCAAAAGCAATCTCAGGCTTCGTGTTTTGGTATAAGCATTTAATGTATGACAAGTTAAGGGGAACTCGAGTTATTGAACAAGAACCATTTTTCATTATGGGAAACAATCAGCTGTACATTTAATTTTAAAGGAAAATTGAATTACTTCCCTTCCACTATTAGAAGAATTTAACATAATACTGCACACTCAATTTTTCAGCAGCAGTAATCACCCACCTGAATATTCTTCAGTACCAATAAGACTTTAAGTGCAACATTACTTTAAATTTTCATGATATCCAAAGAGAAAGCTCAGAGGAACAGTCAAAACAATCAATGTTTATGGATGGATAAACCCTGAATAGCTTTGTTCAGCAATCAAGGACTGGCTGGTATTCCGACAGAATGAGTTTAATACCACTTTACTTACAGAATATAACTGCATCAATTCTACAGCTGTATATTCTTGTGTTTGACTTAGGGCCTTGAACTTTATATCTGCTGGGGGCTTAGCATCATAGATAAAAGGGCCTTGGATGGTGTCCAGGTCATGGGTTCCTATGGCAACCAATGCTCTTCGTCTGAAATATTTTATAAATGATACCTGTATGATTAAACAATAAATTTGTCTGTGGACACCAATTCCCTCAATATTGATCAGATAAAAAAAATTTACCGAAAATTAAGTCAAAGAGAGGCTGTAACTCCTATAAAATTTGACAGATGTTGACAAATTTTGACAATGGCTTGTATTTTATAGTTATATAGGTACACACAAAATATTATTTAAATACATGGACCCTTTCAAACGTTATTAATCAGAAAACAATTTTTACCGTACAGATATATGGACAGATGGACAAACAGGGATAACACTTTATGCCCTTCACCATTCGTTAAATGACAGCAGCATAAAAGCAAGTATTTTTTAAATTCAGCAAAATTCAACTCAAGTTTCCTACCTGCAGATGTTCTGATGAAGTTTATCTTGAAGGTCTATGAAACTTTTGTAACGGTCCTGAAAATTAAACAAATTATGTATAGATTTTCAGGGGTAGATCAAGTAATGAAGGTTAGAGAGGCATAAACTATCCGACCTACCGAGCAAACAAACAGATGAACAAAATTAATGATTTACCATGTGTAGATACATAAACTGAAGAAATCTAGTGTGAACTTAAACAAATACGGATGTTCCATAGTTAACTGTAAGGCTATGGTACACCTTATAACCCATATATCCGAGACTTGATTCCGAGACTAAGAACTGATAGTTTATAATGTACATTAAAATACATACAAAAGAACGAAGAATGATGTTTTATGCTATTTTAAACATATTACAGGTTATAAATGGGTGGAGGAAGATCTCGGATGACTTTACATGAATCTTAGTAAACCCACAATCCTTCCACACTTAACTCACAAACTTATCAAACGTGTCCACTAACCTCAGTATAAATTGTTTATGCAATGTTGATTCCACAAAAGTATATGCAAGTGTCTAAGCTATAAATAAACATTACAATATCATATCTTGCTCAAACTTCTCAACCATTACCGGAGTATTACCAACTATCTTGTACACTTGTTTCACTCCCCTAGTTGTGAGCTATTGACCTCTAGTTGTGACCTTTTTATCTTTATTTAATATCATTTAAACCATCTAGATGACCTCCTTGATACAATACTCACCTCCGTGAACTTGATATTCCTTAACACGGCAGCTACTGCAAAGGGTCTTACTTGGGATGTCTGAAAGTAACAAATCATATATTAAACCAGTCTGCACCAATCACATAGAAGCATTGGACCAGTCTGCACCATCCACACAAGGCCATAAGACCAGTCTGCACAAATCACACTGGGGCATCAGACCAGTCTGTCCCAATCACACAAGGGCATTAGACCAGTCTGCACCAATCACACAAGGGCATTAGACCTGTCTGCACCAATCACACAAGGGCATTAGACCTGTCTGCACCAATCACACAAGGGCATTAGACCTGTCTGCACCAATCTCACAGGTGCATTAAACCTGTCTGCACCAACCACTCAAGGGCATATGACCTGTCTGCGCCAAGCAAACAAAGGTATTAGACCAGTCTGCACCAATCACACAAGGCCAATGGTAAGACAATGGCTGTGCTGGTATAGATCTTGACACTATACTGGTACTGAAAAATCAAGCTGTGCAGGCGGCGTGACAGTATAACATGATGCATAATGGAACAGGTGTGAACGGCTCAACATGCTTGTACAGCAGTAAAATGCTTCGACTCCCGGTGAAATACAACCACAAATACGAAAGGAAGCGAAACATGTGTAAAATGGGACTACCAGAGGCTAACCACTGTACAGGGGCATTAACTACTAGAGGTTGACTATTTAAATCTTCAATTTCCAGAATTGACCTACGACCAGAAACAACCTATCAACATAATCATCTTATCCTGCTGATGCTGTCCACTGGCATCGTAATCTTCTGTTCTTGCTCGCCAAAAAGCCTAGAGCTAAGTGCGAGGGTAAATAAAAACTTGGAAGTGTCAGGAATACTACATGACATCTTCAAGCAGCTGTCGTGTAGGATGGACGTCTCCTGTGCAAGCTCCAGCCTTCTAAGTGGGTCATGGTCCCTCCGCTTCTACATGGAGGGATTTTTAACCTATCATTGATTTTATGTTTTTAATGAGGTGCTAAAAAGGGTTGTTTTAGATATAAAACAAGAATCAGCATGCTACTGAATTAATACAACATCTTCAAGAAACATCTTTTGACAGGAACCTCCATATCACCATAATCAACTTATCAATGAATTCGTCTTCAAGAAACAACTTTAATCATCATATCTACAATAATCTTCCTAGGATGTGCTTATCCCTCATTCCATCGTCGGGCTAATCGTCTGGTTGACAGCTTTGATTTCAACTCATTTAACATATCAACGCTTCAAGCTCACTGGATTGAAATTGACCCAGTCAGCAGCAAGTTCAAGCTTGACATACAAAATCTCGACAATTGGATCTAGCACGGGGGATGGAGCAGAAAATCATCTTATCCAGCCAGTGGTGCAGCACAGGGAGGAGTAACGACCCTGCCGATGCTGTCCACTGATTACGTAATATTGCTTGCCAAAAAGCCAAGAGCTTAGTGCAAGGGTAAATAAAAACTTAGCTTGACAATTCTGAATGACACTCTACAAGCGACTTTTGAAGCGGAAGGACCTATCTGTGGCCCTAGAAAGAATTGTTTTGATGTACAACAAACAACAGTTTGAAACCAGCTACATCATTATGGTGACACAGCATATCCAGTTATCGACAGTGAATTCTAACAATGGAGAACCAACGTTGACATCTACGAGATCAACAAGAATCGAAGACATCAACTAACCAACTACTATAAGAATATGCCGAATACAAGTAATCAACATAGACTACATAAATATTCTGTTCCAGCCAGTGATGCAGTCCAGGAGAAGTCGCTAGTCTTACAATGCTGCCCAGTGGAGATATTATCTCCTTATCTTGCTCATCAAAATGTCTAGAGCACAGCTGGGAGGGTAAATAAAAAATATTGAATGAAACAAGAAACTGGTGTAGAAAATATTGATGAAATCATGATACTTATATGAAATTCTTACCGATGGTTGAATCTTCAACTGTTGCATGGAACCAGACTTCGGAGGAACTGCCTTGTACCGTGGTGCCTTCAATCTGTTTAAATAACATTCATGATGGTTAAGTATAGTTTAATAAATTTCAATTTTAAAAGCATAACAGAATATAATTATTAAGGAGTTTTGTAAATGGTTCAACATCATCTCAAAGCAAATATCTTGGTATATGCTGTTTTGAAGTTTGTAACTTTTTTATTATATAAATTTAACTCAAGTTTTACCTGATTAAAAAAACTTGGCTAGTTTAAGACTGATTTAGCAAGACAATACAGTTACGTTATATTATTACCTTATTGAAACCAAGTGCACTTTGTTTTAAATCAAGCATTGCATAAATAGAACTTCTAAGCATGTTAAATCATGAATTCAACATTCCAAAATAGTGAATATGTACAAATTACACCTACCAGATGTCTTCCAATAAACACTTTGTTAAAGATTCATTATCATTCAGTTTTCAACTGTTTTAATTTTATATTCACATTTAATTTTAAAAGGGAGAGCCAAAAATAGTCTGTAAAAGGCTTTTTCTCCAATATATCATGTCTATATTAGTGAACTGATCCAATAATAATACATATACTAACATGCCAGAATAATATCCTAATGGAAAGTCCTAAATGTAAAGTCCTTACTTGGCCGCGCACCAAGGTTAGACTAAAACAGATTTCCAGTTTAAAATTGATAAAACATATTTTTTAAGGCAAATCAAATGAGCTATGTGATTTTATTTTGATTAGGAGTATTTTTTAATTATTGCAGACTTTGTTTCACCTTAGAAAAGTCCAAATGGCGAGTTGAAATGCCATCAAGTAGTATTTGCATGCTATCTATTTTAGAATGGAAATCTCCTTTCAATTTCACAACATCGATTAAAATATTGTTTTTGTCTTGTTTTTGCTGATCTAAACTCCAAATCTTGTCTTGTATTTATTAATGATGATGAAAGGCTTTGTATCCATTTAAAGATTTTTTCCTGTAGCTGTGTGTTTGTGTATTTCACTCAAATAAATTCATGAAAACGCAAACAATTTTGTTTTTAAACATACCCATTAGGTAAATAATTTTCCTTTCATGCAAAACATTGTTAATACAATGCATATCCAAACAGCTTTTTCACATTTCCTGTATTCAATAAACAGGAAACAGCTAGATAAACTGGTTCCCGGTTACTGCAGTTTGTACCTCACAAGCTATTAGCAGAGTGAAAGTAGGAAAGAGTACCAGTTTATTTATTCAATCATCTCATACAGAGTTTGCATTTTATTCATAGGTAGTAATGGATGGACTAGATGATCAAGAACACGCATTTTGACAAAATGTCAAAGTGAGAACGAAAATCTCAGCTTGCAAAGGAAAAAACATATTTTAATCAAATCAAAGTACAATTTTGCCAAACACCAATTTCTTCAATAAATAGTTTAATACAATATTATTTAATATTGTCATCAACAAATAAGACCATGAATTTTGCGTTTATGCAAGAAAAAACTAGTCTGTTCAGTCATATTTGATACAATACTGATTTCACCCTATTCAGTCAATTCTTATCTTTGGCACTGAGAACAAAATAATACCTCTCCAGGAACACCAGTAAAGCCCGACTAATCCCCTCGATACAGAGTAGGTCATATCTGAAATATAACAACACTTTGTAATCGCAACACATTTTATATCCAGTAACTTAATTTTAAATCTGTCATAAAGAATATTTTCTTCGATTATTTAAACTTTATTTTTCATATACATAGATTCTAGACAGAATATCTTACAGGAGTGCTCATTTGTTAATGAATTTATCAAATCATTTTATTATATGATTTTTGCCAACTAGTACAATAAATTAAATAATAAAAGAGAGAATGTAAGATTCTTTTTTATCAAATAACTCAGGAGAAAATATTACATTTACCATTTATCTAACAGATCACCTCCATAAGGAACAAGAATAAATCAACCATTTGAGTTTCTGTTAGGTCATCATATGGTGTAACATCTCAAAATAATCTCATTTTTACCATGAAAATCAACATCATTTATATGTTCCAGCCAGCCAGAAAGTAACTCATCATTTATATGTTCCAGCCAGCCAGAAAGTAACTCATCATTTTACATACGATTTTTACAGAAAGCACTGAGTGAAGGATCAGAAGTGAATTACACTATGTTAATATCAAAAATATACCATGGGTTTATTACCCTCCTGCACTTTCAATTATGTGATGTGATAATATTATTTATAACAGGTCTTGTACTGAACATACCAGAACACGGACTCACTTAAACATTATAGTTTGGCAACTCAGAAACATTTAAGGAATCACTGTTTGCTGTACCATCTATTACGTACTATTTATTTCATTTACTGTTGAAAAGGCATAAAAATGACGCTAAATATTCAATCAATCAATACTATTGAAAATAAGGTAATATGTATATAGGGTTAGGGTATATATATGCAATGAAATAAGGCAAAGGACTATAGCAATATGACCTTAACTTGGAATTTAGGAGCCGATATGTTACATACTGCCTCAGAGTATAAGCATGCACACTTATGCCAAGTTCCATGCATAAATACTACAAGCTGCACACTTATGCCAAGTTCCATGCATAAATATTACAAGCTGAACACTTATGCCAAGTTCCAAGCATAAATATTACAAGCTGCACAACTATGCCAAGTTCCAAGCATAAATATTACAAGCTGCACACTTACGCCAAATTCTATGCATAAATATTACAAGCTGCACACTTATGAACAACTTGAATATCAAAACTTTAACGCAAAGTTACAAAATATGACCTTTTTCACCCTGCAATATAACAATGACTTTGAATTTAGGAGCCCGATATCTTACATGATGCCTCAGAGCATAAGCATGCGCACTGATACCGAAACTTTAACACAGGTGGGATGCAGCTGCCGACGCCAATTCCCCAATTCATAGAATGGTTGAGTTATATAAATGAAATTATTTTGATTCCTATAGTATAAGCAGATAGGCACTAGGAATGTTTTTTGCTACTAAAATTAGACAAAGACTGTATATTATGTCTCAAAATGCTAAATCAAATTTCTCATTAACAATTTCTAGAATGGTCAGAAGTTGGAAAACCAACAATTTTACTGGCATGCCTTACCTGTTGGCAGGAACTTCTATTTTGTACTGGACCTCCTGGGCATCTCCTTGACCACCCTCCTCCTCATCCTGGAAAATGTATAAATATTTTGAAAGTTTAAAAAAATAGTTTGGTAAGTCTGACAAATTTTCTAAGCTTGTAACTCACTTGATAAGGAGTTTGAAATATTCAATACCAGCAGTTACTGAAAAAAGTTTGTTTGCCAAAATACTATAACCAAATATTCTTAATATAAAAAGGGACATAGTTTTGGCTAAATTCAAAACAGTCTCTGTAGACTCCTTCAGTGTGAAGTTCAATTGATGTATACATGAAGTTTCTTGGATACCATTCATAATGCAAGCTTACCTAAAAGGGCTTAAACAGAAAAAACAGAAACCTGCCTAAACCACTTTATAATGATTTCAAATTATGACTGATGATTCTATAACATGTAGAACTTTTCTTTTGAAAATGTTACCTTTTATTATTGTAATTCAATATGAATTATTACCCTTAATTTCTATTGTATTTATTTGAAATCTCCGCTTCATGTCAATCAATTTATTAACAATCACAATTGTGACATGTATGATATGTGGACTGGTTTGGCCAAAATAAGAAAAATGTTTGTTTGCCACTTATGGCCGGATGACATTGATTCTGTCAGTCAGAACCCACCCACTTCCCTCTGCCAATTTTTTTATTGCGGTTCAGTCAAAATGTTCTCAGTTATTGCTTGTCCTCTCTACAAATGCATAGTCCATATCCTGTTCAATTGCAAAAATAAAATTGCCTAAAGCAAACAAACAATTCTTAAGGGTGGCCTTGTATCAAATGTATAATACAAATATAAATCATACCATAACTTTTGATTTAGATATCCTCACCTTTAGAAGTAATCAAATTCTGGGGACAACCAAGTAACACCAAACACAGATTTTACAATTTTACAATATGTGTACAGTGTAGGCCATTATAAATTAATTGCTAGATTATCATTCAAATTTTTCTTAAAAACGGGGCGATTGGGAGGATTTTATTTTTTTTTTTTATGATTTTTAATAACAAAAAAAAATTATATATATATATAATTTTTTTTTTTATGAAAATAAAAAGGGTCGAAGCAGCATGAAAATTAGGGGGCGGGCAGGGATCTAGCAATTAATCTATTATGGCCTTAAAATAAAAAATGTTATATATATAAAGATGGTTCTATACATAAATGGTAACTTACTGCTGTTTCAACCTCTAATCCGAATTCAAAGCACAGTTCATCAAATTCTTCAAAGACTGTAATTTAAACATGTAAATAAATTTACTGAATCTAGCTTCTATTTCACCAACATTTTACTTAAATGCTTAAAAACAAAACATGACTTGTTATTTATCTATCATATAATCAATATCAATGAACAATACACAGTTTTACTGGAATCAGTCTAAAAGCATGATCCCCTGGCTGCTTTACTCAGATTTAAGTTTTTTAAGTATTTAAGTAAATTCAGGTGAAACAAGCCAGGCATAATGTTTGTTTTGGTTTTCTTTATCTACAGTATACCAGGTTCTGTTGATTAAAAAAACCAAACTGTTCTCCTCAATAAATGAATGAAAAATAATGTGCGATAGGTATACTGGTATACAACATGAAATAAAGCATTATGGTATAAAGGCATCTTGCCAAATTTCACATCAATTTTCTTTCTAGTACATCACAAATGAAACAAAATAATGATGGCTCAATAACTAGATTAACCCAGTATTTCAAATAATAAAGTTATGATATACTTAATATACTTTGCAAATAATGATGTAAAACATTTCTGACTCATATGTGCCACCCCTTGTTGCAATGATCAGAGTTGGTCAGCGACAGTATATGAAGACTACATAAGAAAGCAAGGGTAGCACGATTTACTGCATACTACCACATACTAACTTAATATTTTTTGGTGCCTATTCTTATTTTTTTCAATAAATCAAAAGTGACAGCGGTCACCCATCCAAGTACTAATCCCATACTTCGTTGCTTAACTTCCAATACAGTCAGTGCATTTCAACCATGTTGCTATAAAAGGTAGCTTAACAGCGACATGGTTGAAGAATGACCTATGTATATTCACTACACTCCTCCCCTCTTAACCTTTAGGGCTTAGCCCAAACTGCACAGCCTGTGGCTTCCCGCAATTCCTGGTCATATCATGCCCCATCCAAAAGAAAGAGAGATTCGTTCAGACGTAGGTTCGAAAGTTAATCCTCATGGCCATTAAAGTGACAGCAGACACCCATCTAAGTACTAACCCTATACTTTGTTGCTTAACTTCCAATACAGTCAGTGCACTTCAACCCTGTACTGTAAAGTAACAGATAATGTTAATACTTGTTTAAATTACCGACCAAATTTAAACCTAAATTGATTTATGTTAATCATCAAATAAACTTTATTCTTCTTTCTTTTTTTTTGTTGAACTAATTGAGAAAGAAACATATACATGGGGCCGTGTTGGTTTGTGGCCGTTTTGATTGCACTCCATGCCCAATGATTGAAAGGTTTGACATATTGCATACATGAGAACTTACTATACGTCTGTCCAAGATTTTTGAAAAGTTCATCCCGATTTACAGTGATGGTAGGCATATTTTGACACCTGGTAGAAGTATTATTTTTGTAAAACCATACAAACAGCGACGACTTTAACAATAATGAAATTGTAAAATGATGAAACCGGCATGAAAATGACAACTTCCGTTATACTATATCAAACTTCATGAGTGAAGAGTTTGCTATACTAAAACCCGGATAATTTTTCGGTTACGATGTCCCCGATAAAATGGCAGTGAATAGCCCTTGTAATTTAGAACCAGAAAATCACGCGTTACCTCAACAACAAAAAAAAGCGGCATTTAAAATTTCAATAGTTTATTACTATTTCGGCAGGGAACACACATGTTGGTAACTTTAAAATAACGTTATTTAAATAAAGTCACGCAGTAAATACATATTGTGATATTTGTTAAAACTCTCCCCCCCCCACCACCAAAAGAAAAAAAAAAAAAAAAAAAGAGTGAACGACAACTAACCTACCCTGGACATTTGCGAGGAAGGGTCAGTGAAACTGCTAAGAAACATCAAAGTCACCAAGGCAGGGGATCCAGACGAACTCCCATACAGAGTTACTACAGAAGCTGCTCCTGCCATCACCGCCATATCCCAACGGTCGGTCGACACTGAAGAAATCCCCCAAAGACAGGACGGATGCCAATATTAAATCTGTATATAAGAAAGGTGATCACCACATTCCAAAAAACTAAAAAACTAGCTTTAAAACACTTATTAATTTGGACTAACTGCGTACCTGCACAAGTCGAGTTAAAGCCAGCAGCGGTTGCTTCGATGTACTATTCAGATCCTCATCTAGAACTTGCCCCAGAGTATCAGGGATTAACGCTTACAATACTTAAGTTCGTCTCCAATTTTGGAGTCATCACACTTAGGTTATAACAGCTTAACACCCACAATTTCGAAAAAGTAAAAAAAGCAGATAGATTGACACGTATGAGATGACATAACACAAGTCGTGTTGGGGGACATGCTTGACGATTTACGATGGTCAATTCTAGAACCAAAACAAGTTTTTTTCTATACAATCCATAATGGACCGTTTGACATTGACAGAGATCGTTTCCTTACGAAACGACTAGATAATCCAAAATAACACACCAGCCGCAACAATACAATCAAATGACTGCCTCAACTGACCTTTTAAAATGTTAATGTTTTCTAAGTTTCATACCACAACGAAATTCTCTTCCATAATCTACTATTGCAATGACTACAGTAAGAGTCAAGAAAAACACAATGAGAGGAGCACACACACACAACTCTTATACGATACGTGCAGTAAATTGATTGCATGTTTATATGTCTCTGATACTTGTAATTAACTGTGATGTTCAGGTCCAGTAGTAATCATTTTTCATGCACTTTTAGATACTGTGCTTAATTTTAATTACATCAGAAGCAAATAAACATTTACGTCACTGATTATATATACAGTTTTCTGACTACATGTATTGCCAGCATCATGTCGTTATGATCAGAAATTACTGGTGACAGTATAGGAAGAAAGAAATACTGTTTTACTCAGATTAAGGTAAGAGTAAAGTAATTCATTACATAACCAGTTTATTTATCTGCCAGTTCTTGAAACTACACATTTTTTTGTATTTTTTTTTCAGTTAAGTTGTACAAAATCAGACGTATTGATACACAAATATTTCATGAAAATTATATATACACTTAGAAATTTCTAATAGCCATTGAGTGTTTCACTGTCTGTGGGAATTGAATTAGTAACGAAACAGTACCCACTAAATCCAGATAATTAATTTGTGTAGTTTAAACGTTTGTGTTTAACTGAACTGAACCCCGCCCAGTTCACATAAGTGCAATAAAATACACATAAATACACGTTAACACACATAACCCTTCAAATCCACTAAACTAACCATACGGAGAGAAATTATAGATTTAAAACCGACTGAGGCATTATCTGGACTGACATAAAACTTTCACATTTGCAAGACATAGTTCTTAGTTTATCGTCCACCATCAAGAAATGAATAACCACTTGACCAACATAACCAATCCATTTCCAGACTAAATAAATCACCAAACTCCCCATCATTTTAAGTGGAGATTTTAACCTAGGTAACAGTGATTGGTCAGTACCGTCCTCCATCACTGGACAATCAAATAGTAAACTTCATGATAAATTCTTAGATATGATAAATGACCACTCGTTGAACAATTAATTAATACACTTACTAGAAAAAATAAAGTACTTTATCTAATACTCACAAATCACCCGTCCTCACTAATTGAAATTGGACACATTCCCCATATTAGTGAAGCTGATTATGATTTAGTCTGTTCAGAATTCAATATCAATAACACAAGACATAAAATTACCACAAGAAAAAAACATATTCGAAAAAGCCAACATGGAATGATAAAAAAAAACGATATAGTTGTTTTTTTTTTCCAGAAGAATTAAGAACACGTAACACACGGAAAATATAAATACCATAAGGACCAACTTTAAAATAACCCTTTTTACCTCTATTAAACAAACATCTCAAGTAAATCATTGAAAAAAGCTGAAAACTTCCCTGGATAAGTCTCAAACTTAAAAAAAATGAATAAATTGAAATAAAATGCATAAAAATAAAAAAGACACACACAAGTATAAGCAATTCAGATCACAATCACAAAAAGAAATACGAAAATCAAATTGGTCTTACATACTAGTAAATGTTCCACATTCCAGAGTAAACCTTAAAATCTCTGCTCATACATTAAAACAAAAAACATGATATTTGCATCCCTCAGGTAATGGATCAATGGCATAAAATCTCAAAGAAAAAAAACACAATTATCCTAGATAATCAATTACAAAAACATTTTCTAAAAAAAACAAAAACAGTCCCAAATGCTTTCTAGCAAATACCTTACAAAGGACACTGACACTATCAGATCATGTCAGAAATATCAACAAACACTAACGGAGTCCACAAATTAATAAAAAACATTAACCCAAACAAAGTTATTGGTCCGAACCAATTACATGGAGGAGTACTTAAAGAAACCATTGCACCAATCTAAACTTTTATCTTTGGTAAATTATTAGAATCTAGTATTTGGAACAGCAGACTGAAAAGCAGCCAATGTCATTCCTTCATTAAAAAATAAATATTCTCCCATAAATTACCGCCCTACATCCTTAACCTACATAACGTGGTAACTTTTAAAACACATCATTTCAAGTAATATAATGAACCACTTAGACAAAAATAATATCCTATATAAACACAAACATGGCTTTCGTTCAAAACATACAGGCGAAAACACATCCAAGAACTATCACAAAATAACAACAAAATATCCAAACCAATATTATCATTATGGATTTCACAAATGTCTTTGATATGGTCCCCCACAAAACATTAAATCACAAATAAATTACTATGGCCACGAGTAACAGCAAGGTCACATCTTGGGTATCAAACTTTCCTTACATACAGAACACAAGCAGTCTTACTTAAGGGTTACCAATTAAATTGTATACTAGCATATGTTGCTTCTGCTGTACCCCCATGGAAAGGACATAGTCTTGGCACCAATATTATTTAAAATGTACATTAATGATTTTCAACACTCTTTGCAGAAGACAGCATTATACGTGTATATCAAAACATAACCGCCAAATCTGAAACAGAGAAACTTCTATTAGACCTAAACGCAGCCGCTCAATGGGGGCATGACTGGCCCATGTCCTTTCTCCCTGATAAATGTGACCTTCTTACAATCACTCAAAAAATATCAATAACGTTTATATATATATCTTTAAAAACCGTCCTTTTACAAAAGTAAAGTCAGCTAAATATTTCGGAATAACTATATATTATTTTCTAATATGGGGTAAACATATTGATACCATATACTCCAGAGTAAACCACGTATTAGGATTCCTCAAATTAAATTTAAATGTAGCATCACCAAATAGATAATAACTCGTCTATTTTGATCATTTTTATGGTAGGTTATGGGACTATCTAAAAGTACAGTAATCACAAGTTGTATTAATGTGTCCTATCAATCACTGATTAAGAATGTATATAATTAACGCGATGTTACACTGGATATTGAGTCACTAGATAGTATTTATAGCAAGGATTATTCTGTAGACATATCATAGTCTCCGGAGCTTTGCCAAGCGGGTCGTTTGCGGGTGCGTGTGGATCCCCTGGTGACAGTGGCTGATGGGCATTGTTGTGGTTTCCGGTGTTTGACTTTGTCCTTTAGCTAGAGACGTAGGTGGATACGGAATCGGAGATATTGAAAGCCGTCGCAGAGGTGTACCACATGTGGCCTGCTTAGAGAGGGCAGTGTGCTTGTGGTCTCATCCAACGTTGGTGATTCCAGCATGGTGGAAGGTGGAGTATGAGCCATGGTGGTTCGTAAATAAGCCTTAACCGGTTACATAGGATTCTCTGGTAGTACATGAATTGTTGGCGATAAAGCAGGGCTGGATGGCAAGGTCTATTCGATGGGAATGGGCTGTATGGGACTTTCAGGTGCGTGGTATGACCTGAAAGTACCATTGTTCATGCCATCTTCGATACTGATTCGTGGTTTTCTGGGGATAAACTGGAACATATTTGCATAAGAATTTTCTGTTGCGTAGCGTCACTCTACCAGAGCCATTAATTCTCACCACATACTGGTCATGTTGGCGTACCTCAATTTTCATACCAGTTTTATCCCATTTAGAGGGTTGGGTCCAGTCTGGTTTTGGATGCGGACATAGTCGCCAACGATGAGGAGAGGTGGTAGTTGTTTGATATGTTCAGACCAACTCTCAACAGCCCTCATGTGTCTGTTTCTAAGCGCCTCTTCTCTGGCGGCCAGATCTCCTGCCAGGTGTTATGTGGTTTATATCGGCCAGGGAGGACAGGAATGAAATCTTTGATAGATCTGCCAAAGACACACATAGCTAAGGATAGTGCAGTGTCCTTGTCTTGGCAATTGCGGTACTGTAAAATCGCTCGCTGGAAAGAGTCATTGTCAAGCTCGCCAAGTGGTCCAGTGTTGTCGGTTATCAGTCTCTTGATAGTCTTAACTCCGACCATCAGCACGGCAGCTACGGACGATGGGCAATGGTGAACTCCCCAGGTTCTCAAGAATTCACGTGTTTTGGCGGCGGTGAACTCGGGGCCCCCATCGGATGAAAGCTTGTTGGGAATGCCATATGTTACAAATGATCTGCGAAGACAGTCAGTTAGACCAGTGACGCCACCTGAGGTGTGTTCAACGATGGGCCAGTTAGAGTATCTGTCGACGATCACCAGATTGTTGATTCCTTTGTAATGAAAAAAGTCAGCGCACACACGCTGGAAAGGGTATACTGGTGATTTTGCAGGGCTCGGTGATGCACTTGGTTGAGATGGTGCCATTCTGTTGCATTGACTGCAGCTGTTCCTTGGAGTGGTGATTGCGGGGGTGATTCCAGGCCAGAATACAGATGCCTTGGCTCTTGCAATCATTGATGACACGCCTTGGTGCGCAGCATGTAGCGCTGTCAGACAGTCTTATCGGAGTGCGGGTGGAATCACAACACGGTCTTTGTCGACTACTACACCATCCACTGTGTACAGGTGATCGCGCTATTGATTGTACTCACGAAGCGGTTCCGGTAGCTCGTGGCGGAATTCCGGCATTCCTTCTTCAACTATGTTGACTAAAGTGAACATATTCTCATCACTGGTAGTTGCAATGCGAACCTTGTTCCGGGTGATGGCTTGTAATGTGTGCAGGAAATGCAGGGAAGTTGCAGCAAGGTGCACAGTGTCTTCGCTATCGTCCTGGTATGTCTCTTTGCATCGAATGTCAGCAAGGAAGGCATGTCGTAGGTCTGAGGGCGATGGTAATATACATGCAGATGCCTCATTAAGTAGCATATGTGTAATAGTTGACATGTCATCTCGTAGATGCATCTTGGGAGGGTAACTGTCGCCTGTTGGGTGGCGGGAGACAGTATCGGCAGCCCTATGATTCACTCTGGGTATGTGGGTCATGCGGAATCTGTACCGGAGGGTTTTTTCTTTCAAGTTTCGAAGTCGTGTGTTCTATATATCATCGAGTGACCGGTCTTCGAATAACTTAAAGAATGGTTTATGGTTCATGGAGATAATGAGCTCTCTGCATCCTAGAACTAAGAAACGAGCCTTGTCCAGGGCATCGGCAACGACTAGGGCTTCCCCCTCCGCTGGAGCATAACGAGATTCAGCACTGTTGTGAAACGGCTACCAACAAGTGTTATTCTCTAATATGTTGGGCAACAGAACAGCTCAGTCTTAGGGCAGCTACAGTGTTTTTGAAAGAGCCAGAATCCTATCCTGACTTTCGACCAATCTGTGGCAAGGCATGTAAGTTTGGACTTGTCAAAGATTCGTACGCCCTCTTCTATCTCGCTCACAACACTCGCTTCGATTCTGCCAGTAGCTCTTCGAGGTTTTCATTCCAATGGAAGGTGTGCCTGGCTTAAGGAAGCCACGGAAGGGAATCATTCGGTCAGTCATGCTGAAGGCATATGAAACCCGGTTGATAAGCCTAAACCAAGATCGGATGTCCGTGATGTTTCTTGGTTGTGGGAAATCAATAATTGCATTAAGGAACTTAATCAATGAAGTCCCATCATATATAAGAACTCGTCTATTTTGATCACTTTTATTGGTAGGTCACAAGTGATGGGACTATCGAAAAGTACAGTAATCACAAGTTGTATTAATGTTGTCACTATATTATTCTCTACCAAATACTAAAGATAGAGCTTACCAATCCCTTGTTAGACCAAAACTAGAATATTGTAGCAATGTATGGTATCCTCACCAACTTCACAAAACAGGCCAATTAGAAAAAAAGTACAAAGAAAGTGGCTCGATATGCAACTAATCACTACCATAACACTAGTTCAGTAGCAGACATGATAAACACACTAAACTGGCAAACTCTTCAGCAACGCAGACCAAATACAAGACTTTTCTATAAAATTGTTTACCACTTAGTTGCCATTTAACCTTCCGATATATTTATCTTTAAACAAACAAACAAAATCTAAACCTATAGCTACACCCAAGAACGGATATGAAATACTGTTTTACCCACGTACTATATTGTTATAGAATGCTTTCCTGCTGCCACTGTTACGACAAAAACAGTAGAGCCATTCAGATCACAGTTAACAATATCGTGCCTGATGCCTGGGCGAGAGGTGGGACTTGAACTAAACATGGGTACATATGTGCCCTCGAAACTTCAAAACATACGCACAAACTGTACATTGCAGCCTTAAATTTGGTGGTTAAAACTCTACATTTAAACCAAATATAGGGGTCGAAACTCTACATTCAAACAAATTATAAAGGGGTCAAAAATTTACATTTAATCTGTTAAAATGAAACTTTGTCTTTGCAGTGGCATAAGCTCTTAGATTTCATCAAGAATAAAATACTTGTGTTTTATGGACAAAATTCTTTTTTGTATAGGCAGGAGGGGATCGGCTAGTCTACACTATGTGTCCAGAAAGGAAGATCAAAGCTCTATATCGCATTATGTACAAGAAATAGGGGAAGACTATAACATAAGTCCCATAAAGAGGGGACAAAACGGTCGATTTATTGATTGATTAATTGATTGATTGATTGATTGATTGATTGATTGATTGATTGATTGATTGATGACACCTGTACTAACCAAGATATAGAGAATGCCCCCGTCCCTTGGGGTTTGCCTCCGTACCAGGGAGAATCTGCATTTTTTAAACACTATTTACAGCAATTTTATTTTTTATCCATGTATAATACATGAATGGTTTTGAATGCATGCACACACAGGATACAAGTGGCAAGCCTTACCTAGTTTTGAAAACTTGAAAAAAAGAATCTGTTCACTACTATTCTACAAGCCAGATTGTTTTTGTTTGGGTGCCAGTCTAATCATTAAGTTTAATTAGATTAATAAACAATAATTCCAAACATAGTTAGACTGAAAGTAAACTTTGTTCAGTTAATAATTCAAACCATTTTGCTAACATT
>CM055910.1:44106381-44231191 GCA_029582155.1 Panopea generosa | reverse complement strand
TCATATCATGATGGTGTCTACTTGCCACACTGAAGTACTAATCATGCCACAGACACATGGTATGATACCCCACCTAGTCACTACACTACTGCGGTCCACATAATTGTACCTTTCTTTCTTGACTTACATTAAACAATTACTGAGAACTATTTGCTCTGTATTAAACTTGTTTGTTTTCCATTGATTGTGAATCAAGATTTTACAACTTTGATAAATCACGTCTGAGGGACGTCTGTGGTCAAGTGGTCTAAACTGTTGTCTCAAGATCACTAACCTTTCACCTCTAGGGTCTAGTTTTGCTAAAAAAAAACTTTATGTAAGAGAGTTTGCCAGTTACTTGCGGAAGAACGGTGGTTCTACTCTGATTCAGTTTGAGGGTTTTCTTTCACCAGTAAAACTGGATATGCCATATATAACCAGAAATGTGTTGAAAATGGCATGGTGTTAAACCCCATTAAAAAAATATATATACCTATAAAAGAATTTGCCTAAGCCCAAGGACAGCACACAGCCATGGCAAGGGATCGAACCAATGACCCACTGATATTAGATCTAGAACAATAGTACCTTTAATTTTAATTATTTTATACAAATTCATATTACCTATTATTAAATTTATATAAAATGCAATAGTAGCCATTAAGCTTGAGCACATGCTTGACCCACTAGTAGCCAATACTGCCTGATTCTATGAAAGAAACAGATGCGAGAGCAATTCACAAAAACCCCGAGTTAACCCAACAAAACTTAGCATTAATAAAATTGAAAACATCTGAACATCAATATTATACAAATATTCATAAAATAGTAATTTTGAGATCGACAATTGACCGACTAGTCATATTTCCTCTTTCACTCATCAATTATTTGCAACTCGACTTACGTATTTCAATTTATCTTATTCTGAATATGAACAAATTTTGGTCAAGCATGAGTTTGTATCTTTAACAATTTCACTAATTCATCAGGTTGTTTGCGGTGCAGGGCACGATTATGGTTAAACTGTCTACTACCCAAGTGTGACATTTACAAATATTTTACTTTTTTTGCGATGAGACGATTATTATTACAAGCATACTGTACAACTGGAGGAAGGCAGTAACTTGGCCATTAAATTGTCCCCATGATATTTACGCTGACTAATTTATGAATATCATGTTGAAGCGTAATTACATAGAGACAATTTGGATAGGTAATTTGGGGGGTAAAATATTTCTTTTTTGAAGTAAATTTTTTTTGCCCATGACAAAATATAGGAATGATGACATAGATGAAGGGTAATTTTTAAGTGCGGTTGATGATTGTACTGTAATTTGCAATTATGGGAAGATGATCCATTAAATCTCTAGGGTGCTTGTCGCCACTGGTAGAGGAGATCCCACGCTCTCACCTAACTGTTACCACAGTGTTACCATGTTAAAAGCTGACTTAATTACTGCAATCAATTAGCTAATACAAACTGATTAATTGTTTTTAAAGCTTCAGAGAGCAATCTTTCAATTTGAATTGCTTTTTCACCATTAGTCATATTTATTTATAAACTTTCAGAGGACACTCATTATCAGAAATCGTTTTTCCCAGATGGTATCAGGATATGGAACGCTTTACCAGTTGTAGCTGCCACTGCTCAAACCATTGACAGTTTCAAGGTACACATCCAGTCCATTTCGATCAGACCATAGCCAAGTGGATTGTTTTTTTTAAACTTTTAAATGCACTGTTCAAAATTCTTTTAGAACATTCATGTGTAAATACAGTTGTCTTTGTACTACACATGCCGGTACGAGTATACACTTAAAGTTCCCCAGTACCTATATAAGGAAGAAGAACTTGACTGAAGATTGGAGATTCCCCTGTGGTCTTGTGGTGTAAGGCACAACTGAGGTTGTGGGTTGTAACCAGCTAAAGGTCCAAAATAACATAGTGAGAAAATTTGCCAGTTTACTAGTGACATGACGGTGGTCCTAGTCAGATATATTCAGAGTTCTTCCTCCATTAATACAACATTATATGCCATTTATTATTATGTTTTAAAAAGTGTTTAAAATTGTTAATAGTTCTCTGAGAAATTGTGAATGAATGTACAACCAGCAATAAATTACAGACGAAACACCGTCTTCCGTGGCCTAGTTGTTAAGGCATCCGCTTTGAAAGCAGAAAGTCCTGGTGAAAGCACTTTGGAGCGCGTGGTCCAGTGGTAGAGCACCGAACCCATGATCGGAGGGTCGTGGGTTCGATCCTCCGCTACGGCTATGTGTGGTGTCCTTGAGCAAGGCACTTTTTCCGCATATGCTTTGTACTGGTACTACCCAGGAAGACTTCGAGCGTGATTTGTCTAAGTTGTAAGAACTTGTTTCACAATCGAAGTAAAATAAATAAGTTTAAAACAAAAAACAAAAAACAAAGCACTTTGGATTTTTCTGATGCGACCAGTTGCTCACACAGCAGCTAAAAATGAGGGCTTCAACCCGATGCCTCTTAATGATAGCTTCCTGGAGGTAACTGTACAGTATAAGTGTGTACAGTATAAGGTGTATAGTATAAGGTGTATAGTATAAGGTGTATAGTATAACTGTGTACAGTATAAGGTGTATAGTATAACTGTTTACAGTATAACTTTGTACAGTATAAAGGTTTACAGTATAACTGTGTACAGTATAAGGTGTATAGTATAACTGTGTACAGTGTTACTGTGTACAGTATAACTTTGTACAGTATAAAGGTTTACAGTATAAGTGTGTACAGTATAACTGTGTACAGTATAAAGGTGTACAGTATAACTGTGTACAGTATAACTGTTTACAGTATAAAGGTGTCTCATAAGCCCATTGTGGCTGACCCTTTCAATAGGGCTGACACTATAATAAACTCTTTAGTATTTACTTATATTTAATAATGTATATATTCTCAAAATTATTGAACTTCAATAATTGTTAATTATCTACTTTGTCTTACAGTATTATAGAAGTTATAATATCATTCTAAGTTTCATCACAAAAGTAATGTTTTTACACAAACAACAGTCATTCCATGGTGTCCGAGTGACTGTTGATGAAATTTGATCAACATTCAAAAATGAAAACAAGATAAAAGAAGAGAGACAAGATTAGATACTTTGTTAACGAGGGTTAAAAAGCAGTATACTGGCACATAATTATCATCATTTGTGGCCTTGTGGGTAACTAAACATGGATCTGAAGATACCGCTCCATCAGTCACGGAATACATGTATATGATATAATAACTCTAATTAACTCTGCACATGTACAAACTCCATGAAAGAGCTACAAAATTAAACCCAAACATCTTCAAGATGGGAAAAGCCAATTATTTCTCCACCAATTTCGCCTGGATGTAGTCAGTAGTATTTAATCATGTACAACAAGAGCTCTTCAAATTTTTTTAAGGGAGGGGTGGAGAAAACTTGTCTATTTACTTTTAATTTCTCTTAAGTGTGCCACTATTCACTGCAAGACCAATTCATTTCACTTACACTCAGGTATTTATGCTTGATATCCAAATTATTAGCCCTTGGAGAATGCACGAGATTATATCCCGCATTATTCAACCTTCCGAGCTTGTTAGAGGCAAGTTTTTCATATATACCCGAATTGTCTCCATATTATTTCGGAGATAATATTTTTGATGATTTAACTAATTCATCCATATAAACAGTACTGGATATTTAGATTAATGACAATGTACCTGTAGAATCCAATTACACTGATTGAGTGCGGGACACCCTGTACGAGGTACCAGACTGATAAATAATTGCAAAACATGCAGAAGTATCGACAGAAATACTCTACATTTAATACTTTTAATGGAAATATTGAAAATAAGTTTGATTTCAACTACCATGTTCGCAATTGAAGGTACTTGAAGCGCTAAAAAATATTCGGTATGAAAAGACACCTTTCAATACTGTAAGACTAATTTGATGTTTAAATGAGAAGTTATTACAGCTGAGATGTTTAAACTAGAAGACATAAGACCTGAAACAAGTTACAGATGAATAAAGAACTCATGGCTCCGTATGTCAAATTTTTTTTTTTTGGACTGGGGTTTAACATCATTTTCAACAAATTTCAGGTCATATAATTATGGCACATCCAGAAGACCTCAGAATGGACCGGAGCAGAACCACTTCTTCTGTAAGCCGTAAGTAACTGACATTAAGTTTTTGAAGCGAGCGGGATTCAAACTAATGACCTTAGCGGTGAGAGGTAAGTGATCTTGAGAAAGTGCCTTAGACCACTTGGCCACAGAGGACCCGATGTCTACTTTCAAATGACTTTATAAATATTGAAATTCATTATTAGGGCACTGGTTTGTGAATCCTTTTATATGGTGTATGGATTTTTGTTTATAATCAACATAATTTCAAGTCTTTAACTGTTAGTTCTGGCTATTTCATTCTGGAACACATCACTGTCAATCCAATGAGTTTGAATTTCTGCCGGGTCACAGTCTCTGTGATGATTGCCCAGATCTTTATTTTATGCCTATGAATCTCCCACCTCTGAATATATGGGGAAGAAGTCAGTGGCTTGCATAAGGTGTGTCAAGTCCTGGTTAAGCAACCTAGCATTTACCAAGAACAATGAATGGGTGCTGTTATATAACTGAAAACCTGTTAAAAAAAATCAAACAAAATCTTTAACTCTGAGATCATATACATGAAATACAAAATAATAATCAATTTAAATTTAATTATTGTACATAGTGGGTAACAAATTCTTACAACTTAGACAAATTACGGTCAATGAATACCCCCGAACGCTGCCATGACAGAAAATGGTTTACCATTGTATGAAGTTTTATTAAATTATATCCAATAGTTTTAAAGTTATGCTCTGGACAAGGGAAATATATCAAAGGGCAATAACTCTGTTATTAGCAAGAATAGAGTTATGTTTCCTGTACACTGCACTTCCTGTCATTATATTCTACCATTGTATGAAGTTTGATGAAATTCCATCCAGTACTTTAAAAGTAATGCTCCGGACAAGGGAAATATATCAAAGGGCAATAACTCTGTAATTAGCAAGAATAGAGTTATGTTTCTTGTACACTGCACTTCCTCTCATTATATTCTACCATTGTATGAAGCTTGATGAAATTCCATCCGGTACTTTTCAAGTGATGCTCCGGACAAGGAAAATTGCAACGGACAGACTGACCGACCGACAGACCGACCACAGGGTGACTCCAATATACCCCCTCAAACTTCGTTTGTCGGGGGTATAAAGATGCCTGTGTAGAATGTTGTTAAATAAATACGTATTAAGTTCTTCAAGAATACAACACATGGCTAAATGGCAGAATATTGAACCCATGATCATTAGATCTCGAGTCCAATGCTCTGCCACTAGTCCTGCACACACTCATCAGAACTGAAGGTCAAATGTACTACTGACTGAGCTAACCAGACCCAACTCATAACAGACAGGAAGCTTATAAGAACTATTCAGGCATCATATCCTGTTGTTTTTTTCAAAACCATTTAACAACATAAACAGAAATCCAGCTTTGTTAAATAAACAACATTTCAGTGCATCTCAATTAAATCTTTATCTTAACATCCAATCACAATTCACTGCTGAACAATTTGAAAAGCATCACTAATTTAATAAAAATTTAATACAAAGTTCAAACAAAAATCAATAGTCAATGATTGTGGATATGGTCAATATTTGTTTGTTTATTTGAATATTTAGTTTCAATTTTATGCCATCAAGGACCAACAGACGATCTGTTAACCTGACCACTCTTTCCTTGGATCCTGGACGGTTAACCAGTACTGAAGCAAACCCATCTCTGCAAGTTACTTGATAGCTTTTTCACTTAAATCAGTGGTGAGAGAGGATTGACAATGAGGTGAATTGTTGTATGTCAATCATCAAGGAGAATGTGGCCTGGTAGAGATTCAAACTCTCAACCCCTGAATTGATAGTCAGACACTTTATCTACTAAGCAAACCTGGCCCGGCTATTATACAAAGATAAACAAACATTATCAATAGTGAATGATGATTAAAAATTACCATTTCAGTTTACTTCAATACTTATTAAGATACTATACTTAACTAGAAATGTGTCTGTGGACACCAATGTCCCCGCAACTGATCTTGGAAACCCGATTTTTCTACTGAAATTAAGTGGAAAAGGGCCATAACTCCTCTTAAATTTGACTGATGTTGACAAATATGGAACTTGAACAGAATTTTATAATTAACCCTTTACTTCATATAGACACCTTTGGACACCTCTAATATTGAAAGCATTAATTCACCACATATCAGCAATGGGTGAATTATGTTTATATTAACTGACAGAGTGGAAAACAGTGCAGGAAGTGTTCAGATTGCTCATTATGAGCAATCTGAACTCTTCCTGCACTGTTTTCAAAGGCATTCTGTGATTGGTGCGGGAAAACGCGTAGCTATGAAGAAAAGGGTTAAACAGTTACCCACAATATATTTATTAAATACATCCTAAGACCCCTTCAGAAGTTATTAATTGAAAACCAATTTTTTACCACGGACGAACAAACAGACGGACAGATGAACTAAAGGATATAAAGAAGTAGCACTTAATGCCTTTCCCCAGGGTCATAAAAATGATCAGAGCTTTAATTCTTCCAATGTTTAACAAAATGGCTTCAGCTGAAACTGAAACAATCAAACCTTTTAACAGCTTAACAAAGTTTTGTGGTCAAGTGATTCAACACTTTTGTCAAAACTCCAATTTTCCTAAGGTGTGTAACACACCACAGGGGCAAACCTCATTTTTGTGTATCAACTCTTTTTATATATCTTTTGTGACTGCCTGAAAGGTATTTCTCAAATGAAAAGATTCATTTATGTATTCTAGAAAAGTAAGGACCAAATGTAATTCAACCTATTTAGATAAAACTTAGAAACAAGTATTATTTTCTAATCTTTTTTTCGTGGCGGAGTATGTCAAACTATTTTCAGAGATTTAAAGATAGGAAACAAAAAAAACGGGTCTTTCAATAAATACTGCAACAGTAACATTATGAAATGAGACCTTTTTAACCTCTGTTCTTTAAAGAGTATCAAATGGGAGGTCACTCAGATCAATTTGAGTGATCTTTTGTGTAAAAACAAAACCCAAAACCATAAAGGAAATAGAAACAGTAACAAAATCTCTCATCCATTTACGGCAACTTGATTAGAAATGAACACAAAATACGAACTCGCATTGTTCAAAGTGATTGGTGGACATTTCAGATTTTTATGGGGATAAGATTCAGCGAGATTCCACGATGATAGTTTTGATAAGTTTTAGATTAGACAATACCTTCACATCAAAAGTAATTAGTGGAAATGTGTCAGATTCATTTTAAAATTGAATAATGAATGAATGAATGAATGGGGTTTTACGGCGTACCAACAATTATAGGTTATTCGACGCCAACAGGAAGGAAGATTCCAGGTTCACTCTACATGTAAACACCATCCCCCCACCAACAAATTTACATACAGATAAAAGAAAACATCAACAAATGAAAATGCAGAATGAACCTAGAACCTTGATACCTCCAGAACTGCAAAGTTTCAGCAAATTCTATCATATTACTCAAATTGTCACTTCTTAAAATAATCATGAACCACAGTGATCCTATTCTTGCCATCACTCAAATGGCTTCCTGGAACCACACAGGGGTTGGTAATTTAACCACAATAATGAATGCGACAAAAAAGGGATAAATGAACATCACACCCATTCGGAGGATTCCTACCCCTCTGCAGAGATCAACAGTTATTCTATTCTTAGCCGGAACCACACCAGCTGAAAATTGAATAAAAGACAAGAAATAATTGAATGAAGGGATAAAGAAGTTATATAAATAGCAGGGATGAATAATAAATATATTTGAAGCTCCTTTTGAATTAAGTGTGCAGACGTGGTCAAGTGGTAGAGCACCGAACCCGTGATGGGAGGGTCGTGGGTTAGACCCTCCACCACGACTATGTGTGGTGTCCTTGAGCAAGACACTTTTCCGCATATGCTTAGTACTGGTTCTAACCAGGAAAACTTCAGGTGTTATTTGCCTAAGTTGTAAGTTGTAAGTTTCACAATCAAAGTAAAATAAATAAGTTTAAATTTATTAATGTTTTTTCTTTTAATTTTATCAATTTTATTTCAAAAGCACAATCTTTGTTATTAAAAATCCCACAGAAATGACCAATGCCATCATTCTATAAACTTCCTTCTGCCTGGGAATGAGAATTGTAGCAAGACAACAGAAATTATACAAATCCTGCTGGAACTTCACTGTACAACCTAGGATCCCTCCAAATTATTGTGGTAAATCCCACTTGGATCTAAGTTGTAAAATGGGAATTCCTCCAAAATATTGTGGTCAATCCCACTTGGATCTAAGTGGTAAAATGGGAATTCCTCCAAAATATTGTGGTCAATCCCACTTGGATCTAAGTTGTAAAATGGGAATTCCTCCAAAATATTGTGGTCAATCCCACTTGGATCTAAGTGGTAAAATGGGAATCCCTCCAAAATATTGTGGTCAATCCCACTTGGATCTAAGTGGTAAAATGGGAATTCCTCCAAAATATTGTGGTCAATCCCACTTGGATCTAAGCGGTAAAATGGGAATTCCTCCAAAATATTGTAGTCAATCCCACTTGGATCTAAGTGGTATAATGGGAATTCCTCCAAAATATTTTGGCCAATCCCACTGGAACATTAGCTGGACAATGGCTTAGGAATGCCATCAGATATCCATGAAATTGTCTTGGCCAATCTCAATGTGACACCAGCCTGCTTCTTGGCAGTAGCGAGGGAATTCCAAAAATATCTTGGTCAATCCAACTCGGATCCCAATGGGACAATGGCATTTCACCAAAAATATCTTGGTCAATCCAACTGGGATCCCAATGAGACAATGGCATTCCACCAACAATATCTTGGTCAATCCAACTGGGATCCCAAAGGGACAATGGCATTCCACCTAAAAATCTTGGTCAATCCCAATGGATTTTCAATAAAACAATGACATTCTACCACAATATTTTGACAATCCCTATGGGATCTCAATAAAACAATGATATATCTACAAAAAAATCATGGTTTATCCCACTAAAATATCTTGGTCAATCCCAATGGGACCAAAATTCCCATATCAAGATTTTGGTACTATTACTTACTACTCTCTAAAGAAATCTCCATTAATCAGACTGCCTCCTGCATAATAAAGTATTTCATGTTTTCAGGTTGTTTGTGCCTATTATGGGTTCTGCGCTTTAGCCTTGAACCAAGTTATTAGATAATAAAAGTCAACCTAAATATTTGCAAATAACTCCACAACAACAAAGGCAACATAGAAACATAACCAGTACAGATGATGCACAAAATGTCATAGTTCAACAGAGATGTTAGCAGATGGTAAACAAACCTAAGCTGCAGTAATACAAGAACGAAAGGGGGTCTGGGGCATAAAGAAATTCAATACAGACAATACAGACAATACTTAGTGCATGCGGCAATAACTAATTAATTTAGAATTTCATCCAAATTGTATTTTATTTTATTTTTTATATTTCAGACTTATAATAAAATGAATTATTTTCTTTTTTTTTTCTTTTCATAAAATGGATTTTTTTTCCCAGATATTAAAATGGATCATTGCATTTTTTTTATTTCAGATAATAAAATGGATTATTTTATTTTTTTATTTTCAGACTGATGATAAAATGGATTTTTTTTTTATTATTTATTTTTCAGATAATAAAATGGAAACGCATGAAATGAATGAAAATTCATTTAAAATATCAAAAGGTTTAAAATGCTATGTAATTTTGCCAAATTACAGTTAAAAAAAAAAAAATTGGTCAATGAAATATGTTAGGGGAAGGCGGGGATGAAAATCTAGCAATTACTTTATTATGGCCTAACGACAGATTATCCTAGTATACTACACTACCCTCGATCACAGCTGATATGTAATAGAATCCAACTATTCAACCAAGAGGAAACAACAGACTGCATGCACAAATTTATAATATTTCTATTCACACTAAGCCTCTGATGCCGTTTTTTTATAGTCAATTAACAAAAGTAGACATTAGGGACTTTAAACTGCTTTTTACCATTTTCTCCTGATTGCATCAAGTACTTTAAACAATGGTTAATATTGGTCCCATAGCACCACAGTTGGAGGAGAATTATTCAGCCTTTCAAAGATAAGGAAAATGCGCCTTTAATTTTTTGTTTGGCTAGAATTTGAAAAACTCAGATTGCGGAATACAAAATTATTATAAACGACAGGGAATGGAATAGTTTGATGAAGATTACCACATGTTATAAGTGTAGCTGGGATTTCTTCAACAGCAAGCGTTAGATGAAAATTTTATCAGGACCAAATTATTGAAATTTTTTATCATAAACATTTAAATTAGAAAGCACTTGCAGAACAGAAAACAGGGATGGGAAATTGAAGATTTCGATTTTTTTTCGTTTAAATTCAAGTATATTATACATCTTTCCAGATGAATCAAAAGAGAAGTTTTATCACTAATGTTATTATATTATGAAAGTTTTCCTGTTTCAAATGAGTGTAACTGTACTATGGCCTATGGGCATGTAGGAAATGGGTTTTATCAATTTCACAAAATTTTGAATACAAATTTGTACACTAGATGCCCAAGGGCTACAATGTTGCCAGTTCAGACCTGTGACCAAACGTTGTCTCATTATGATAAACATTTATGGTATGTTACAAGATATAAAGTGGACACAAAATTGTATATCTGTTTCTGACATTGAGCTTTTAAGTGTGACCTTGACCTTTGAAATATGGACCTTAGTTTTGCAAGGGTCACACTGTCTGATTATGGTGAACATAAATTTTGTGCCATGTTATTTAAAATATGTCATGTGGTATACAATAAAATTATGGAGCAGACACAAAATGTTGTTCATATTTCCGATCTTGAACCTCTAAGTGTGACCTTGACTGTCAGTGCAATGTGTCTGGGTGGTGTATCATACCATGTGCCTTCAGATTGAACCTCTAAGTGTGACCTTGACTGTCAGTGCAATGTGTCTGGGTGTTGTATCATACCATGTGCCTTCAGATTGAACCATGTGCCTTCAGATTGAACCTCTAAGTGTGACATTGACTGTCAATGCAATGTGTCTGGTTGGGGTATCGTACCATGTGCCTTCAGATTGAACCTCTAAGTGTGAACTTGACTGTCAGTGCAATGTGTCTGGGTGGTGTATCGTACCATGTGCCTTCAGATTGAACCTCTAAGTGTGACCTTGACTGTCAGTGCAATGTGTCTGGGTGGTGTATCATACCATGTGCCTTCAGATTGAACCTCTAAGTGTGACCTTGACTGTCAGTGCAATGTGTCTGGGTGGGGTATCGTACCATGTGCCTTCAGATTGAACCTCTAAGTGTGACCTTGACTGTCAGTGCAATGTGTCTGGGTGTTGTATCATACCATGTGCCTTCAGACTGAACCTCTAAGTGTGACATTGACTGTCAGTGCAATGTGTCTGGGTGGGGTATCGTACCATGTGCCTTCAGATTGAACCTCTATGTGTGACCTTGACTGTCAGTGCAATGTGTCTGGGTGGTGTATCATACCATGTGCCTTCAGATTGAACCTCTAAGTGTGACATTGACTGTCAGTGCAATGTGTCTTGGTGGGGTATCGTACCATGTGCCTTCAGATTGAACCTCTAAGTGTGACCTTGACTGTCAGTGCAATGTGTCTGGGTGGGGTATCGTACCATGTGCCTTCAGATTGAACCTCTAAGTGTGACCTTGACTGTCAGTGCAATGTGTCTGGGTGGGGTATCGTACCATGTGCCTTCAGATTGAACCCTAAGTGTGACATTGACTGTCAGTGCAATGTGTCTGGTTGGGGTATCGTACCATGTGCATTCAAATTGAACCTCTAAGTGTGACCTTGACTGTCAGTGCAATGTGTCTGGGTGGGGTATCGTACCATGTGCCTTCAGATTGAACCTCTAAGTGTGACCTAAACTGTCAGTGCAATGTGTCTGGGTGTGGTATCATACTATGTGCCTTCAGATTGAACCCTAAGTGTGACATTGACTGTCAGTGCAATGTGTCTGGTTGGGGTATCGTACCATGTGCATTCAGACTGAACCTCTAAGTGTGACCTTGACTGTCAGTGCAATGTGTCTGGGTGGGGTATCGTACCATGTGCCTTCAGATTGAACCTCTAAGTGTGACCTTGACTGTCAGTGCAATGTGTCTGGGTGGGGTATCGTACCATGTGCCTTCAGATTGAACCTCTAACTGTGACCTTGACTGTCAGTGCAATGTGTCTGGGTGGGGTATCGTACCATGTGCCTTCAGATTGAACCTCTAAGTGCGATTTTGACTGTCAGTGTAATGTGTCTGGGTAGGGTATCGTACTATGTGCCTTCAGACTGAACCTCTAAGTGTGACCTTGACTGTCAGTGCAATGTCTGAACCTCTAAGTGTGACCTTGACTGTCAGTGCAATGTGTCTGGGTGGGGTATCGTACCATGTGCCTTCAGATTGAACCTCTAACTGTGACCTTGACTGTCAGTGCAATGTGTCTGGGTGGTGTATCATACCATGTGCCTTCAGATTGAACCTCTAAGTGTGACCTTGACTGTCAGTGCAATGTGTCTGGGTGTTGTATCATACCATGTGCCTTCAGATTGAACCATGTGCCTTCAGATTGAACCTCTAAGTGTGACATTGACTGTCAATGCAATGTGTCTGGGTGGGGTATCGTACCATGTGCCTTCAGATTGAACCTCTAAGTGTGAACTTGACTGTCAGTGCAATGTGTCTTGGTGGGGTATCGTACCATGTGCCTTCAGATTGAACCTCTAAGTGTGACCTTGACTGTCAGTGCAATGTGTCTGGGTGGGGTATCGTACCATGTGCCTTCAGATTGAACCTCTAAGTGTGACCTTGACTGTCAGTGCAATGTGTCTGGGTGGGGTATCGTACCATGTGCCTTCAGATTGAACCCTAAGTGTGACATTGACTGTCAGTGCAATGTGTCTGGTTGGGGTATCGTACCATGTGCATTCAAATTGAACCTCTAAGTGTGACCTTGACTGTCAGTGCAATGTGTCTGGGTGGGGTATCGTACCATGTGCCTTCAGATTGAACCTCTAAGTGTGACCTAAACTGTCAGTGCAATGTGTCTGGGTGTGGTATCATACTATGTGCCTTCAGATTGAACCCTAAGTGTGACATTGACTGTCAGTGCAATGTGTCTGGTTGGGGTATCGTACCATGTGCATTCAGACTGAACCTCTAAGTGTGACCTTGACTGTCAGTGCAATGTGTCTGGGTGGGGTATCGTACCATGTGCCTTCAGATTGAACCTCTAAGTGTGACCTTGACTGTCAGTGCAATGTGTCTGGGTGGGGTATCGTACCATGTGCCTTCAGATTGAACCTCTAACTGTGACCTTGACTGTCAGTGCAATGTGTCTGGGTGGGGTATCGTACCATGTGCCTTCAGATTGAACCTCTAAGTGCGATTTTGACTGTCAGTGTAATGTGTCTGGGTAGGGTATCGTACTATGTGCCTTCAGACTGAACCTCTAAGTGTGACCTTGACTGTCAGTGCAATGTCTGAACCTCTAAGTGTGACCTTGACTGTCAGTGCAATGTGTCTGGGTGGGGTATCGTACCATGTGCCTTCAGATTGAACCTCTAACTGTGACCTTGACTGTCAGTGCAATGTGTCTGGGTGGTGTATCATACCATGTGCCTTCAGATTGAACCTCTAAGTGTGACCTTGACTGTCAGTGCAATGTGTCTGGGTGTTGTATCATACCATGTGCCTTCAGATTGAACCATGTGCCTTCAGATTGAACCTCTAAGTGTGACATTGACTGTCAATGCAATGTGTCTGGGTGGGGTATCGTACCATGTGCCTTCAGATTGAACCTCTAAGTGTGAACTTGACTGTCAGTGCAATGTGTCTGGGTGGTGTATCGTACCATGTGCCTTCAGATTGAACCTCTAAGTGTGACCTTGACTGTCAGTGCAATGTGTCTGGGTGGTGTATCATACCATGTGCCTTCAGATTGAACCTCTAAGTGTGACCTTGACTGTCAGTGCAATGTGTCTGGGTGGGGTATCGTACCATGTGCCTTCAGATTGAACCTCTAAGTGTGACTTTGACTGTCAGTGCAATGTGTCTGGGTGTTGTATCATACCATGTGCCTTCAGATTGAACCTCTAAGTGTGACATTGACTGTCAGTGCAATGTGTCTGGGTGGGGTATCGTACCATGTGCCTTCAGATTGAACCTCTAAGTGTGACCTTGACTGTCAGTGCAATGTGTCTGGATGGTGTATCATACCATGTGCCTTCAGATTGAACCTCTAAGTGTGACATTGACTGTCAGTGCAATGTGTCTTGGTGGGGTATCGTACCATGTGCCTTCAGACTGAACCTCTAAGTGTGACCTTGAATGTCAGTGCAATGTGTCTGGGTGGGGTATCGTACCATGTGCCTTCAGATTGAACCTGTAAGTGTGACCTTGACTGTCAGTGCAATGTGTCTGGGTGGGGTATCGTACCATGTGCCTTCAGATTGAACCCTAAGTGTGACATTGACTGTCAGTGCAATGTGTCTGGTTGGGGTATCGTACCATGTGCATTCAAATTGAACCTCTAAGTGTGACCTTGACTGTCAGTGCAATGTCTCTGGGTGGGGTATCGTACCATGTGCCTTCAGATTGAACCTCTAAGTGTGACCTAAACTGTCAGTGCAATGTGTCTGGGTGTGGTATCATACTATGTGCCTTCAGATTGAACCCTAAGTGTGACATTGACTGTCAGTGCAATGTGTCTGGTTGGGGTATCGTACCATGTGCATTCAGACTGAACCTCTAAGTGTGACCTTGACTGTCAGTGCAATGTGTCTGGGTGGGGTATCGTACCATGTGCCTTCAGATTGAACCTCTAAGTGTGACCTTGACTGTCAGTGCAATGTGTCTGGGTGGGGTATCGTACCATGTGCCTTCAGATTGAACCTCTAACTGTGACCTTGACTGTCAGTGCAAGGTGTCTGGGTGGGGTATCGTACCATGTGCCTTCAGATTGAACCTCTAAGTGCGATTTTGACTGTCAGTGTAATGTGTCTGGGTAGGGTATCGTACTATGTGCCTTCAGACTGAACCTCTAAGTGTGACCTTGACTGTCAGTGCAATGTCTGAACCTCTAAGTGTGACCTTGACTGTCAGTGCAATGTGTCTGGGTGGGGTATCGTACCATGTGCCTTCAGATTGAACCTCTAACTGTGACCTTGACTGTCAGTGCAATGTGTCTGGGTGGGGTATCGTACCATGTGCCTTCAGATTGAACCTCTAAGTGGGATTTTGACTGTCAGTGCAATGTGTCTGGGTAGGGTATCGTACTATGTGCCTTCAGACTGAACCTCTAAGTGTGACCTTGACTGTCAGTGCAATGTCTGAACCTCTAAGTGTGACCTTGACTGTCAGTGCAATGTGTCTGGGTGTGGTATCGTACTATGTGCCTTCAGATTGAACCCTAAGTGTGACATTGACTGTCAGTGCAATGTGTCTGGTTGGGGTATCGTACCATGTGCATTCAGACTGAACCTCTAAGTGTGACCTTGACTGTCAGTGCAATGTGTCTGGGTGGGGTATCGTACCATGTGCCTTCAGATTGAACTTCTAAGTGTGACCTTGACTGTCAGTGCAATGTGTCTGGGTGGGGTATCGTACCATGTGCCTTCAGATTGAACCTCTAACTGTGACCTTGACTGTCAGTGCAATGTGTCTGGGTGGGGTATCGTACCATGTGCCTTCAGATTGAACCTCTAAGTGCGATTTTGACTGTCAGTGCAATGTGTCTGGGTAGGGTATCGTACTATGTGCCTTCAGACTGAACCTCTAAGTGTGACCTTGACTGTCAGTGCAATGTCTGAACCTCTAAGTGTGACCTTGACTGTCAGTGCAATGTGTCTGGGTGGGGTATCGTACCATGTGCCTTCAGATTGAACCTCTAACTGTGACCTTGACTGTCAGTGCAAAGTGTCCGGGTGGGGTATCGTACCATGTGCCTTCAGATTGAACCTCTAAGTGCGATTTTGACTGTCAGTGCAATGTGTCTGGGTAGGGTATCGTACTATGTGCCTTCAGATTGAACCCTAAGTGTGACATTGACTGTCAGTGCAATGTGTCTGGTTGGGGTATCGTACCATGTGCATTCAGACTGAACCTCTAAGTGTGACCTTGACTGTCAGTGCAATGTGTCTGGGTGGGGTATCGTACCATGTGCCTTCAGATTGAACTTCTAAGTGTGACCTTGACTGTCAGTGCAATGTGTCTGGGTGGGGTATCGTACCATGTGCCTTCAGATTGAACCTCTAACTGTGACCTTGACTGTCAGTGCAATGTGTCTGGGTGGGGTATCGTACCATGTGCCTTCAGATTGAACCTCTAAGTGCGATTTTGACTGTCAGTGCAATGTGTCTGGGTAGGGTATCGTACTATGTGCCTTCAGACTGAACCTCTAAGTGTGACCTTGACTGTCAGTGCAATGTCTGAACCTCTAAGTGTGACCTTGACTGTCAGTGCAATGTGTCTGGGTGGGGTATCGTACCATGTGCCTTCAGATTGAACCTCTAACTGTGACCTTGACTGTCAGTGCAAAGTGTCCGGGTGGGGTATCGTACCATGTGCCTTCAGATTGAACCTCTAAGTGCGATTTTGACTGTCAGTGCAATGTGTCTGGGTAGGGTATCGTACTATGTGCCTTCAGACTGAACCTCTAAGTGTGACCTTGACTGTCAGTGCAATATCTGAACCTCTAAGTGTGACCTTGACTGTCAGTGCAATGTGTCTGGGTGGTGTATTGTACCATGTGCCTTCAGACTGAACCTCTAAGTGCGATTTTGACTGTCAGTGCAATGTGTCTGGGTGATGTATCGTACCATGTGCCTTCAGATTGAACCTCTAAGTGTTACCTTGACTGTCAGTGCAATGTGTCTGGGTGGGGTATCGTACCATGTGCCTTCAGATTGAAATTCCACTGTGGCATTGCTTAGAATACTGTCTAAAGTAGACACCACTGAGATATGACTGAAAAATTTGTGAAAGCGACGGGACAGAAACAGCATACAATAATGATGAGAAGAGACAAGCACAATTAAGTGTTTTTATTGTTTTTCATATTTGACTAGATTCCGGGAATTGACAAGACTCATGTTTGTACAAGTGATTTAAACGGATATTAAATCAGGGACATCCCCACTCAAGTTGTGAAGTTGAATATTTCATAATTAATGTATTAATGAATCACACTCTTGCTGCGCGCTGGTGTTTAAGAGGAAAACAAACAAATATAAAATACTACAAACTACAAAACTACATTTTTATTGGTAAGTAAATCTATAAAAAAAAAAATTAATGAATTTGGGTCCTTTGCCAAAAATGGTAAAATCTGAAATGGGCAATACTTACTAGAAAAACAATTTAAAGTAATCAGAAATTGTCATTACAATTATGTACATGTCGAATGTTTACAATAATCTTCAAGTCTAATAGGGTTTGCTTCAAAACTGTGAGCAATGCCATTAATCATATGGATGAGGGGCATAACCGTTAAACAATCTGACGTTAAACAATCTGAATGCACACCCTGAGAATATGTTGAATATAATCCGTAAGCTCATATCAAATTATATACAAAGTTTTAAAAAGAGTTTGCCTTAGAGATTGTCAAGATCGCACACCATAATTATATATAATATAATAAACTGATAATGTATAGCAAACATGGACAAGGGGCATAACTCCCAGAAAAATATTCTGATATGCATGTTTCGGGAATATGGTCATGAATACTTCATGCTTGTAATAACACCTAACATTTAACTGATAAACGGTTTTGTGAACTGTATAACATCGAAGTTGTATGAGAGTTAGTGTGACAAAATAAAAATGTCAAGCTGTAAGTACAAACTGACAAATGGAGGGAGAATTTTTTTTTTTTTTTTACAGTAACTCGTTTATTTTCTCTGCCAATGAATGTGTTATGGTCGAGGAGGAACATCCGACCACACACTTTATACTGTCAGCATATAAATATAGAAATCAATGACTCGCACTCTCATTCTTAAAAATATTATTACATATATATATTATATTAAATACATGTGTATTTTGTATTTGTATGTTTCTTTATGGTCTTTAATATCATGACCTACAGTGAACTCTTATTTTTACAATATTAAGGACCAAAGAGGGGAAATTACTCAATGTCTCTTAAAGTTTTCTTTGAAAAAAGACAGGGTGGACAATAAATTCTGTTGTTCATTTCTCTCCAAAAGTAACACTCATTAATATATCGCATGATTATATTATATTACAATTAAAAACAATTTATGTTTTTACAGTTAAAACTATTATGAGGTATGTTAAATTTGTTCAGTCAATTAAATAATGCATGTTAACTGCACTGACTCCATATTTCCATAAGGATATCTATTTAAAAATGTCATAATAGTTATATTCACATTGGCTACACACCTTAGTTTAGACTTAAATATGATTCCATTATTATGTGACATATCAATTAAGTCACGTGACATACTACCTTTAAACTTACTCACCCATTCACCCAATTTCCCCACCACCAACACCTCACCCATCTCCACTCCTTATTCAGTAATTCCACGTAAATTACCAGAACTCTTCGACAGTGAACTAATATACTATATATTCAACATTACCAGTAAAATTGAAAGTTTTAAGGAACATGTTGAACAATTAATTAGCAAGCCCGACCTGGGAAATATCAAAATGAATGATCTACCTCATGGCTGTTACTACACCAGATATACTTGTACTTAATTACTACAAATTAGAAATCTCATTTGATCTACTGCACGATTAGATCTGAAGGTGCCTTTTATTGTAACAAGCTTGTGAGAGGCTTAAACATATTAAATGTTTAGAATCATTTTAAACAATTTTTCAGTCATATTCCGATGGTGTCTACTTAAGATTACTATACGTATTTATAATTGATCTACCGAGTGAACAACTATCGCTCTGCCTACTGGCCATGGGGCTTTGTTTGTCCAAGTAAATACAATGTAGTGTTTACTTAGACGTATAGTTTGTCTAAGGAAAATGGCGGTGTAGTAACAAATATCGATCACTGATTGGATAATCGGTTTGTTTGATTGACAGTGTGCATCAAGTCAATTCTAAGAACTGCCACACTGAGATATCGTGCCACAAGCTTCAGGTGTGATACTCTACCCAGTCTAGATATCATGCCACAAATATCAGGTATGATACTGTACCCAGTCTAGATATCGTGCCACAAATATCAGGAATGATACTGTATCCAGTCTATATATCGTGCCACAAATATCAGGTATGATACTGTACCCAGTCTAGATATCGTGCCACAAACATCAGGTACGATACTGTACCCAGTCTAGATATCGTGCCACAAATATCAGGTACGATACTGTACCCAGTCTAGATATCGTGCCACAAATATCAGGTATGATACTCTACCCAGTCTAGATATCGTGCCACAAACATCAGGTATGATACTGTACCCAGTCTAGATATCGTGCCACAAATATCAGGTATGATACTGTACCCAGTCTAGATATCGTGCCACAAATATCAGGTATGATACTCTACCCAGTCTAGATATCGTGCCACAAACATCAGGTATGATACTGTACCCAGTTTAGATATCATGCCACAAATATCAGGTATGATACTGTACCCAGTCTAGATATCATGCCACAAGCTTCAGGTGTGATACTCTACCCAGTCTAGATATCATGCCACAAATATCAGGTATGATACTGTACCCAGTCTAGATATTGTGCCACAAATATCAGGTATGATACTGTACCCAGTCTAGATATCATGCCACAAGCTTCAGGTGTGATACTCTACCCAGTCTAAATATCATGCCACAAATATCAGGTATGATACTGTACCCAGTCTAGATATCGTGCCACAAACATCAGGTATGATACTGTACCCAGTCTAGATATCGTGCCACAAGCTTCAGGTGTGATACTGTACCCAGTCTAGATATCATGCCACAAATATCAGGTATGATACTCTACCCAGTCTAGATATCGTGCCACAAATATCAGGTATGATACTGTACCCAGTCTAGATATCGTGTCACAAATAACAGGTATGATACTGTACCCAGTCTAGATATCGTGCCACAAACATCAGGTATGATACTCTACCCAGTCTAGATATCATGCCACAAACATCAGGTATGATACTGTACCCAGTCTAGATATCGTGCCACAAACATCAGGTACGATACTGTACCCAGTCTAGATATCGTGCCACAAACATCAGGTACGATACTGTACCCAGTCTAGATATCGTGCCACAAACATCAGGTATGATACACTACCCAGTCTAGATATCGTGCCACAAACATCAGGTATGATACACTACCCAGTCTAAATATAGTGCCACAAACATCAGGTATGATACTGTACCCAGTCTAGATATCGTGCCACAAACATCAGGTATGATACTGTACCCAGTCTAGATATCGTGCCACAAACATCAGGTATGATACTGTACCCAGTCTAGATATCGTGCCACAAACATCAGGTACGATACTGTACCCAGTCTAGGTATCGTGCCACAAATATCAGGTACGATACTGTACCCAGTCTAGATATCGTGCCACAAATATCAGGTACGATACTCTACCCAGTCCAGATATCGTGCCACAAACATCAGGTATGATACTGTACCCAGTCTAGATGTCTTGCCACAAATATCAGGTATGATACTGTACCCAGTCTAGATATCGTGCCACAAATATCAGGTATGATACTCTACCCAGTCTAGATATCGTGCCACAAACATCAGGTATGATACTGTACCCAGTCTAGATATCGTGCCACAAATATCAGGTATGATACTGTACCCAGTCTAGATATCATGCCACAAGCTTCAGGTGTGATATTCTACCCAGTCTAGATATCATGCCACAAATATCAGGTATGATACTGTACCCAGTCTAGATATCGTGCCACAAATATCAGGTATGATACTGTACCCAGTCTAGATATCATGCCACAAGCTTCAGGTGTGATACTCTACCCAGTCTAGATATCATGCCACAAATATCAGGTATGATACTCTACCCAGTCTAGATATCGTGCCACAAATATCAGGTGTGATACTGTACCCAGTCTAGATATCGTGCCACAATTTTCAGGTGTGATACTCTACCCAGTCTAGATATCGTGCCACAAATATCAGGTATGATACTCTACCCAGTCTAGATATCGTGCCACAAATATCAGGTATGATACTCTACCCAGTCTAGATATCGTGCCACAAACATCAGGTATGATACTGTACCCAGTCTAGATATCGTGCCACAAATAACAGGTATGATACTGTACCCAGTCTAGATATCGTGCCACAAACATCAGGTATGATACTGTACCCAGTCTAGATATCGTGCCACAAACATCAGGTATGATACTGTACCCAGTCTAGATATCGTGCCACAAACATCAGGTACGATACTGTACCCAGTCTAGATATCGTGCCACAAACATCAGGTACGATACTGTACCCAGTCTAGATATCGTGCCACAAACATCAGGTATGATACACTACCCAGTCTAGATATAGTGCCACAAATATCAGGTATGATACTCTACCCAGTATAGATATCGTGCCACAAACATCAGGTATGATACTCTACCCAGTCTAGATATCGTGCCACAAATATCAGGTATGATACTCTACCCAGTCTAGGTATCGTGCCACAAACATCAGGTATGATACTGTACCCAGTGTAGGTATCGTGCCACAAACATCAGGTATGATACTCTACCCAGTCTAGATATTGTGCCACAAACATCAGGTATGATGCTCTACCCAGTCTAGATATCATGCCACAAATATAAGGTATGATACTCTACCCAGTCTAGATATCGTGCCACAAGTATCAGGTATGATACTCTACCCAGTCTAGATATCGTGCCACAAACATCAGGTATGATACTGTACCCAGTCTAGGTATCGTGCCACAAACATCAGGTATGATACTGTACCCAGTCAAGGTATCGTGCCACAACCATCAGGTATGATACTGTACCCAGTCTAGGTATCGTGCCACAAACATCAGGTATGATACTGTACCCAGTCTTGGTATCATGCCACAAACATCAGGTATGATACTGTACCCAGTCTAGTTATCGTGCCACAAACATCAGGTATGATACTGTACCCAGTCTAGGTATCGTGCCACAAACATCAGGTATGATACTGTACCCAGCCTAGATATCGTGCCACAAACATCAGGTATGATACTGTACCCAGTCTAGATATCGTGCCACAAACATCAGATATGATACTGTACCCAGGCTAGATATCGTGCCACAAACATCAGGTATGATACTGTACCCAGTCTAGATATCGTGCCACAAACATCAGGTACGACACTGTACCCAGTCTAGATATAGTGCCACAAATATTAGGTATGATACTCTACCCAGTCTAGATATCGTGCCACAAACATTAGGTAAGATACTCTACCCAGTCTAGATATCGTGCCACAAACATAAGGTATGATACTCTACCCAGTCTAGATATCGTGCCACAAACATCAGGTATGATACTGACCCAGTCTCATTATACTGACACTGGCTCAACCTGATCTGGAACTCTCAATACTGAGTTCCAAGCGCGGAAGCATCTAGAACCATTTTTCAAGTCTTTTGGTATGACCCAGCTGAGGATCTAACCCATGACCTTCAGCATGTGAGGCAGACACTCTACCACTAGACCACCACTGTGGTCCTACAATACATATAATTCTCTTAAACCTCAATCTCTAAAATATGTACAACCTCTTGTTTTTGGACCATTGCATTGAAATAACTGTGAACCTAAAAATCTCTCAAAATACATCCTTCCTTTTTAATAGTTCATACTATATTAATTTCAACCCCATTGCGAAGTAAGCTTTAAACTTATTTATTTCATGTCAGTTGTGAAACAAGCTCTAACAACTAAGACAATTAAGAAAATAAGCAGTCTTCCTGGGTAGAACCAGTACAAAGCATATGCAGAACAAAGTGTCTTGCTCAAGGACACCACACACATAGCCATGGCGGAGGATCGAACCCGCGACCCTCCGATCATGGTTTGGTGCTCTGCCACTGGACCACCCACTCCACATAGAGTCCACTTCCTGGGTAGAATCAGAACTGAGTGCTTGTCTCTTTAGAGGCATTGGGTTTAGGTGGGGATCAAACCCACAACCTGAAGTGAGCGACCAACACTCTTATAACTGCACTACCACCCATCATTTTTTTTTATAATAAAAGTGTTTTTGTGTTTTTTCATGTTTTTTTTTTTTTTGATAACGCTATTTTCAAAACATTTCAGTTTTACTGGTGGAGGAAGACCTCAGACCGAGTCAGACTGAGTAGAACCACCATCCTTCTGCAAGTTACTGGCAAATAATAAAGCTTATAAGGCAATAATAAATTCTTAAATTTTTATGTTTGCCATAGACTATCTCCTCCGGGTTTTTTTTCCAGTACATACATATCAATTTTTATTGTCTTGTTCAAATTCTATTATTTTTTGGTTTGATTTAGGCCATAAAAAATTAATTGCTAGTTAACCATCCCTGTCTGTCCCCTAATTTTCATGCCGTCCCGACCCTAATTACAAAATTAAAACAAGAGGCCCAAGAGGGCCAAAGGACACTTTACTGACTCAGAGTGGCCACAGCACTTTTTGAAATTCCACAATATTTACCTTCTTTGTGAGGAGGGGGGGGGGGGGGGGGGGAGGGTGTCATCTTAACAACTTAAATAAATACCCCCACAACACCCATACTGAACAAAAACTTAATTGCTATAAAAAGGAAATACTTTAAATTCCCATACCATTCATCTGTAAACACAATATAGTCCCCTGTACTGAACCCTTATACAACTCAGCCCCTTAATTTGTCAGAACTTCAATCACCCACTCTTATTGATTTATTATGAGCAGAAATGATTCAAATTTTAAAAAGTAGTTTTTTTGTACACATGGATGCAAAATGAAAAATATCAGTTTTCCCTATAATATTCCTATGTAAAAGTCACATTACAGGGCCCCAATATATCCCAGCCCCTTAATAAGCAGATTCTTCAATCTTTGCTGATGTAAGGATAATTTATATCAAATATGAACTAGTTGACTGAAAGGTTATAGAGAGGAAATTTGTGAAAATTTCCAATTTTAACCTGAATGCCCCATCCGCCCCCTGGCCACTTATGGAAATTCAATCATCTTGATTGAACAAAATCGAATTTATTGTTACTATACAATGCTTTAGATCTCCAATTAAACAACATAATCACCCAAATAGACAAAAATATGAGAATTTTCCATTTTTTCCATAGTATTCCTATGTAAAACTCAAAGACCCTTACAGGGCCTCTATATATCCCAGTGTCCCTTGATTTGTACAAACTTAAGATTTCTTAATCATAGGGATAATCCATATCAAATATGAACAAATTTGACTGACAGGTTGTTGAAAATAAGATTTATGACTCAAAGTCCCATTACAGGGCTCTATAAATACAAGACCCTTGATTTGTACAAACTTTATATCCATTCTCATTGGGATAATCCATATCAAATATGAACAAATTTGACTGAGAGGTTGTTGAAAATAAGATTTATGACTCAAAGTCCCATTACAGGGCCCTATAAATACAAGACCCTTGATTTGTACAAACTTTATATCCATTCTCATTGGGATAATCCATAATCAAATATGAACAAATTTGACTGACAGGTTGTTGAAAATAAGATTTATGACTCAATTCCCATTACAGGGCTCTATAAATACAAGACCCTTGATTTGTACAAACTTAAGATTTCTTAATCATAGGGATAATTTATATCAAATACAAACAAATTTGACTGACTGGTTGTTGAAAATAAGATTTATGACTCAAAGTCCCATTACAGGGCTCTATAAATACAAGACCCTTGATTTGTACAAACTTAAGATTTCTTAATCATAGGGATAATTTATATCAAATACAAACAAATTTGACTGACTGGTTGTTGAAAATAAGATTTATGACTCAAAGTCCCATTACAGGGCTCTATAAATACAAGACCCTTGATTTGTACAAACTTTATATCCATTCTCATTGGGATAATCCATATCAAATATGAACAAATTTGACTGACAGGTTGTTGAAAATAAGATTTATGACTCAAAGTCCCATTACAAGGCCCTATAAATACAAGACACTTGATTTGTACAAACTTTATATCCATTCTCATTGGGATAATCCATAATCAAATATGAACAAATTTGACTGACAGGTTGTTGAAAATAAGATTTATGACTCAAAGTCCCATTACAAGGCCCTATAAATACAAGACCCTTGATTTGTACAAACTTTATATCCATTCTCATTAGGATAATCCATAATCAAATATGAACAAATTTGACTGACAGGTTGTTGAAAATAAGATTTATGACTCAAAGTCCCATTACAAGGCCCTATAAATACAAGACCCTTGATTTGTACAAACTTTATATCCATTCTCATTAGGATAATCCATAATCAAATATGAACAAATTTGACTGACAGGTTGTTGAAAATAAGATTTATGACTCAAAGTCCCATTACAAGGCCCTATAAATACAAGACCCTTGATTTGTACAAACTTTATATCCATTCTCATTGGGATAATCCATAATCAAATATGAACAAATTTGACTGACAGGTTGTTGAAAATAAGATTTATGACTCAAACTCCCATTACAGGGCCCTTTAAATACAAGACCCTTGATTTGTACAAACTTTATATCCATTCTCATTGGGATAATCCATAATCAAATATGAACAAATTTGACTGACAGGTTGTTGAAAATAAGATTTATGACTCAAAGTCCCATTACAGGGCCCTATAAATACAAGACCCTTGATTTGTACAAACTTTATATCCATTCTCATTGGGATAATCCATATCAAATATGAACAAATTTGACTGACAGGTTGTTGAAAATAAGATTTATGACTCAAAGTCCCATTACAGGGCCCTATAAATACAAGACCCTTGATTTGTACAAACTTTATATCCATTCTCATTAGGATAATCCATAATCAAATATGAACAAATTTGACTGACAGGTTGTTGAAAATAAGATTTATGACTCAAACTCCCATTACAGGGCTCTATAAATACAAGACCCTTGATTTGTACAAACTTTATATCCATTCTCATTGGGATAATCCATAATCAAATATGAACAAATTTGACTGACAGGTTGTTGAAAATAAGATTTATGACTCAAAGTCCCATTATAGGGCCCTATAAATACAAGACCCTTGATTTGTACAAACTTTATATCCATTCTCATTGGGATAATCCATATCAAATATGAACAAATTTGACTGACAGGTTGTTGAAAATAAGATTTATGACTCAAAGTCCCATTACAAGGCCCTATAAATACAAGACACTTGATTTGTACAAACTTTATATCCATTCTCATTGGGATAATCCATAATCAAATATGAACAAATTTGACTGACAGGTTGTTGAAAATAAGATTTATGACTCAAACTCCCATTACAGGGCTCTATAAATACAAGACCCTTGATTTGTACAAACTTTATATCCATACTCATTGGGATAATCCATAATCAAATATGAACAAATTTGACTGACAGGTTGTTGAAAATAAGATTTATGACTCAAAGTCCCATTACAGGGCCCTATAAATACAAGACCCTTGATTTGTACAAACTTTATATCCATTCTCATTGGGATAATCCATAATCAAATATGAACAAATTTGACTGACAGGTTGTTGAAAATAAGATTTATGACTCAAAGTCCCATTACAGGGCCCTATAAATACAAGACCCTTGATTTGTACAAACTTTATATCCATTCTCATTGGGATAATCCATAATCAAATATGAACAAATTTGACTGACAGGTTGTTGAAAATAAGATTTATGACTCAAACTCCCATTACAGGGCTCTATAAATACAAGACCCTTGATTTGTACAAACTTTATATCCATACTCATTGGGATAATCCATAATCAAATATGAACAAATTTGACTGACAGGTTGTTGAAAATAAGATTTATGACTCAAAGTCCCATTACAGGGCCCTATAAATACAAGACACTTGATTTGTACAAACTATATATCCATTCTCATTGGGATAATCCATATCAAATATGAACAAATTTGACTGACAGGTTGTTGAGATGAAGATTTTTGAAAATTATCTATTTTGACCCTTTTTTGACCTACCCTGGCCCCTTATTGAAAGTCAATTCTCCTTATTAAGCCAACTCATATTTCCTATGACTAGATGGTACTTCAGAACTCCAACTGAATAATAATTTTGCCTAAACAGATGAAAAAAAAAGAGAATTTTCTGTTTTCCCACAGTATTCCTATGTAAAATTCTTAGTCCCCTTACAGGGCCCCTATACATTTTAGCCCCTTAATTCTTATTTGCAATGAAACCCCTATACATTGGGGTCCTTATGACAGTGGAACCCAGTCATTTTTACACAAATAAACCTCCTTCACCAAACAATGCTTCTGTGAAGAAATTGGCAAAATCATTTCCATTTTTGAAAAAAAAAAAAAAAAAAATATTATAATGACATGTGTCCCCTATATGAACCCTCGGGGCGGTGTCATTTTTAACCCTAGGGACCCATTTGAACAAATCTAACAAAAGTATAGTTGGTTATCATTACTACATAAACATATTGAAAATCTGTAGGGCCGTTCATGAGAAGAAGATTTTTTAAGTTTTGGAGTATTTTTAGTAATGGCAGCCATTTTGAATTTCAGATTGAAAAAAAAAAATGTTCTGTATAGCCTCCTATGCAACAGAAACATCCATGTGAAGTTTCAGTTTAATTGGCCAAGTGGTTTTTAGAAAAAATAAAAAATAGAGAATTTTCTGTTTTCCCATAGTATCCCTATGTAAAATTGTAAATCCCCTTACAGGGACCCTATAAACTTAGCCTCTGAATTCTTATAGATATGTGATCTGCAATCAAACCCCTACACATAGGGATAATTTATGCCAAATATGAACAAATCTGACATACCGATTTTTAAGAAAATTTTTGTAATTCCCAAATTTTACCCTTTTGGAGCACTTCCTGACCCTTAAAGACAGTGGAACCCAGTCATTTTTTACAAATCTGAACATCCTTCACCAAACAATGTTTCTGTGAGATATAGGCAAAATAATTTCTATATAATTTTTTTTTTTTTTTATTATAATGACATGTGTCCCCTAATTGAACCCTCAGGGCTGTGTCATTTTTAACCCTAGGGACACCATTTGAACAAATCTAACAAAACTATAGTTGGCTATCATTACTACATAAACATTTTGAAAATCTGTTGGGCCGTTCATGAGATTTTTTAAGTTTTGAACTATTTTTAGTAATGGTGGCCATCTTGAATTTCAAATTGAAACTAGAGCTATCACTGAAGGTGATGAATACCCCTGAATGCTGCCATGACAGAAAATGGTTTACCATTGTATGAAGTTTTATTAAATTATATCCAATAGTTTTAAAGTTATGCTCCAGACAAGGGAAATATATCAAAGGGCAATAACTCTGTAATTAGCAAGAATAGAGTTATGTTTCTTGTACACTGCACTTCCTCTCATTATATTCTGCCATTGTATGAAGTTTGATGAAATTCCATCCAGTACTTTAAAAGTAATGCTCCGGACAAGGGAAATATATCAAAGGGCAATAACTCTGTAATTAGCAAGAATGAGTTATGTTTCCTACACCCTGCATTTCCTGTCATTATATTCTACCATTGTATGAAGTTTGATGAAATTCCATCCAGTACTTTTAAAGTAATGCTCCGGACATGGGAAATATATCAAAGGGCAATAACTCTGTAATTAGCAAGAATAGAGTTATGTTTCTTGTACACTGCACTTCCTCTCATTATATTCTACCATTGTATGAAGCTTGATGAAATTCCATCCGATATTTTTCAAGTTATGCTCCGGACAAGAAAAAATATCAAAGGGCAATAGCTCTGTAATTAGCAAGAATAGAGTTATGTTTCTTGTACACTGCACTTCCTGTCATTATATTCTACCATTGTATGACATTTGATGAAATTCCATCCAGTACTTTTCAAGTGATGCTCCGGACAAGGAAAATTGCAACGGACAGACCGACCGACAGACCAACAGACCGACCACAGGGTGACTCCAATATACCCCCAAACTTTGTTTGTCGGGGGTATAAAAAAAAAATCTTTTGTATAGTCTCCTATGCAATAGAAACATCAATGTGAAGTTTCAGTTTAATTTGCCAGGTGGTTTCAGAGAAAGTGCTGCTAACACTACTTGGAGACAAAGGACTACAGACAAAGGACAACACGCCATCGCATAAGCACTTCTGGCCTTTGGCCATTAGAGCTGAAAACAACAAAAAAACAAACCCTCCCTCTCCCTTTTTTAAGAAAAATGGAAGTTTTAATACAAATAAAATCTTTTACAGCATATTGATTGTTTAACTTGTAGCCTGCCAACTTCATCAAATAAATTTTTTATAGGAAAACAAAAGGAGGCAGTTCCTGTTGAACTACAAACTAAACCTATATTATCATGAGCTACATTCCACGATTTCTGTTTCCGAGTGAGAATTTTCCAAGCACCCCCCCCTCCCCCCCCATAGCTTCTGGTGTTTACAAGTCATTTATCACTAATTATATCTCTGCAGCAGATGACATCCAGCAATAAAATTATCTGTATAACAAGTCCAGGTAGTGTTTACATCATAGTGTTTTTGGAACCAGTCAATAGAAAAAATTGAAGCTTCTTGGCTGATGTTGTTTACCTGCCTGCCAGGTGTAAATAATCAGGTGGGATTATTGAAACCCAGTCCTGATAATAAAGATAAAGACCTATACCAGGAATTCAGAAACCACTTAGAACCATTTTTTATCAGTTATTTTGTATTTTTTCTTAAATGGAGTATTATAAAACATTACTTTTTGTCCCTTTGATCCAAGATCCATGATGCATGAATCGGTGTATAAGAACCATCCCTGCTTACGTAACTGCCAATCTGGTTCTAAAATGGAACATTATATTATGGTCTACATTCAGTTGTTATTTTCTATACAGTCTACATTCAGTTATGATATCTTCTATACAGTTTACATTCAGTTATGATACCTTCTATACAGTTTACATTCAATTAAACTATTTTCCATACAGTCCACATTCAATTATGCTATTTATCATAGCCTATAGTGAATTATGCTATTTACCACACAGTCTACATTCAATTATGCTATTTTAAAAAATCTGCATCCAGTTATATCATTTTCTATAGAGTTTACATTCCATTATGTTAATAAATTATGCCATTTCCGTAAGTTCAAATTCAATAATGTTATTTCCATACAGTCTACATACCATTAAGTTATTTTCCATACAGTCTACATTCAATTGATATTTCCATACAGACTACATTCAATTGATATTTCCATACAGTCTACCACCAATTATATTATTTTCCACAATCTACATTCAGTTGTGTTATTTTCTATACAGTCTACATTCCATTACATTAATTTCCAAACATTCTTCAATCAATTATGCCATTTTCTATAAATTCACATTCATTGTGCTATTTTCCATACAGTCTACATTCAATTGATATTTTCCATACAGTCTACATTCAATTATGCTATTTTCCATATGGTTTACATTCAATTATTCTATTTTCCATGTGGTCTACATTCAATTAATTTTTTTCTCCATACAATCTACATTCAATAACATGTTTGTATTTTTCCATACAATCTACATTAAATTATGCTATTTTCAATAGTCTACATTCAATTGATATTTTCCATGCAGTCTACATTCAATTTTGTTATTTTGCATACAGTCTACATTCAATTTTGTTATTTTGCATACAGTCTACATTTAATTATGCTTTTTACCATAGTCTACATTCAATTATGCTATTTTCAATAGTCTACATTCAGTTATGCTATTTACCACACTGTCTACATACCATTACGCTATTTTGTATACAGTGTGCATTCAATTATATTAGTTTCCATACATTCTTCAACCAATCATGCTATTTCCCATACAATCCACATTCATTTATGGTATTAACCATAACGTACATTCAATTATGCTATTTTGCATACAGTCATTCTATATTAAATTATGTGATTTCCATACAGTCAATCTACATTCAATTATGCTGTTTTCAATATAGCCTACATTCAATTATGCTATTTTCCATACAGTCTACATTCAATAATCCTATTTTTTATACAGTCTACATTCAACTATGCTATTTTCAATATAGTCTACATTCTATTATGCTATTTTCCATACAATCTACATTCAACTATACTATTTTCCATACAGTCTACATTCCATTATGTTATTTTCCATACAGTCGTCATTCCATTATGCTATTTTTCATACAGTTTACATTCCATTATACTATTTTCCATAAGTCTACATTCCATTATGCTATTTTCCACTTATGCTATTTTCGATACAGTCTTCATTCAATTATGCTATTTTCCATACAATTTACATTCCATTATGCTATTTTTCATACAGTCTACATACCATTATGCTATTTTCCATACAGTCTACATTCCATTATGCTATTTTCCATACAGTCTACATTCAACTTGTTTACTGCTATTCTCTGAAAATTATGATAATCAAACTTACCTTAGATCACCAAACATAAAAGCCACTAATTCTGCCTTGTTCAAAACAGCTTTCCAGACTTTTGCTATGACTTAAATATCACCATCAACTTGTTTTTACTGCTTTTTTAGTGTTTTTACTAGTTTTTTAACTTCCAGCATTACCACTACAGTACAAGCACCTGATATAGATTAACTCTTGATTAAAACACCTCCCTGCTGCTTTTCTTCTCCCTGTAATTCTCTCAGTCTTGCATGTTTTTTTTCATTTTCTTCTGTTTCCTTTCTAGTTAAAGAAACCAGAATCTCTCTCTCCGTGATTTATTATAATTTTGTTGTTGTTTTTTCTCAGTTAAGAACGGCTATGTAGCATAAATAAAATTATGTTCTGCATCTGTAACTATTTATCTATTTTAATCATTGAACTTCTCAGCAGTGCTTTATGTTGCATTTTTTTCCTTTTCTTAATATTTTTTAGTAATATTGTAAGATGTATATTTGCTGCTTAGCTGAAGTTTCTGAGATAGAATCATCATGCTATATAATACTTGTGGGTTTGTGTTATTCAATACAGTAGAAGTGGGGTTGGACAGAATTAAGGGGCTGGGGAGAGGGGGGTTCTAATGTGAATTTTTTAAGTATGAGAAACAATCCTCAAATACAAGAAGTGGCTGTATATTTACTTTTTAATGTATATGATTTTCACCATTTTTACTGAAAAAGGTACCTTTTTAATATTTGTGAAATCTTGGGGAGTTGGGATAGGGAGACTAATTTATCACATATACCCGAATAAATTGGTGCTACATGGACCGTTCCATTTTTCTACATGCCCCTGCATATTTTATTGCCCTCCCCTCCTAAATTTCCATAACTTAACTATAACAGCACTGAGACAGATTTGTAATAATCTATCATGGCTGGAATAATGTCCATGTGTGTACAAAACATCACAGATTGTAATCTGATGTACCTGTCTCCAACTAAGGCTGTAAAATGTTGGCCATGTCATTTAAACTATTCTATTTTTCTTCTCTCTCTATTTTATTTGTAACATATCTTGACATTTAAACTATTCTGTTTTTTCTTCTCTCTCTATTTTATTTGTAACATATCTGGACATTTAAATGTACACTATCTATTAATGCCATATTCATACAAAACCCAATTTAGACGGAAATAAAATGGAAACAGATAGTGCAATGAGATAACTTAACAGCCGCTGTCCAATTTCAAAAGAAAATCCGAACATGTGCTTTACCAAATAAAGAATTATTACCACAATTGCAAAAATAATTTTCGCTTTATTTGGCAGGAAAACGAGTACTTGTAAGGCATTTTTCCACTTGTTATGCGTACACTTGAAAGACAGGTGTTGGCAGACGGCAGGTGTATCAGCTGCCCATTGATGTCCGAGGCGGGAGGCGACATTATCCACTCGTAAAAATGTTAAAACAAATTATCCTTGTTTCTTTTTGTTAAATGTTATTGTATGATGGGTATCTGATGTTTGGTTGATAGTCAGAACGTCAATATGCGCTTGATCACTTTATCATGCAAATATAAATAGGAAAAGGCTGGTTACAACATGTCAGGGGTATTCAACAAAAACTTCTGTCTTGTTTTTAAACTAAAAAAGTTTCTTCGAAAATAGAACTTCAATTTAACTTTTAAGAAGGGTAAAATGGGCAGCTGCATGGTGCACTCTGTGAATTTTTTTCTGCTCTTCAATGTGTCATAATCAATGCATTGATGGTATTCAGATAAGGTCAAGGGTACTTCAGCAGACGGGATCAATATCTATACAGGATAAATTCATAAAACAATGTCAGGAATAAATCAACACATGAGACAATTGAGTAAATATTAAATATTTGCTGACTGTGTTTTTAAAGGTCATGTGTTAGTTATATATGAGTATTAGTTAGGTTCTATAATTTAGCCAGTTTTCACCATTGAACACATGTCCATAAGTGTTTTGTTTGCTTGTTTGAATGTTTAGCCTCATTTTTATGTCATTGAGAGCTAACAGACTATCAGTTAACCTAACTACTCTTTTCTGGGATCCAGGAAGTGTAACCCCTTCTCCAGCACACCCATCTTCACAAGAAACTGTTTCACTTGTATCAGTGGTGAGAGATGAATGACAACTAGACACAATGTCCTATATCAATCAGCAGAGACTCACCCAAAGTGGCCTGGCAGGGATTCGAACATACAACCCCTGGATAAAGTCAGACGTTCTAACGACAGAACTAACCGGGGCCGGCTCTCTAGTTAATGCAATGTTTATAAATAATATTTTTCATAAATATAGAACAAGATCAAATAAACATGAAATTCATGGCATGTGATTCAGCTGTAATTGTATATAAAATGTTAAAATGTAACCTTTTATGAATGCCTAAAGTACTATTTACTCAATTTTATTTCATGTTTCAAAATATTAACATTAAATATTTATCAACTTTCCATAGAATCAGTAACATGGTCTTTAAAGTAATAACAGCACATTATGGTGTATACTTCCTAGTCAGAGTAGTACATAGATTTATGTTACTGAGTGTCATATCTTTCTATGTCCTTGTTAAAGCCCCAAAACTTTCTGCTCCCCAACCCCCACATTCTATGTCAGCAGGGAGATATCGTAAGAGTGGTTATTGTATAGCAACTGTTTTCTGTACCTGTCAGGAATGTTTCAGTGTGCTTAAAATACACCAATAATCGGATGCTTGCGGGTATAGTCTGCCAAAGGTGTATAAACACAGATCCATGTGTAGTTCTTCTTCAAACTGCATAATTATAATAACCACTTTTTGGAAAATATTTTGTTTCCAATTAAATGTTATAATAATAATCTTGGAGTATGCAAAAATTATAATAAAAACAATACTATGGAAACTCTCTGATTTCAATCATGTATATAATTATATAAACGTACCCCAGAGCAATATTGCAGCTTTTATATCAATATTATGGCAGTTTGGGCTTTAAAAGGAGTGTATCAAGATAGAATGCTACAAAATTCTTAACAATCCCATTTCTAAAAATAGACTGCACTTGAAACCCTTTTCAATATATTACTTTTGCATATTTATATAGACACTTATAGGTATGAAATACATTCGGGTCCTGTTACAACGCGTTTTTCTATGGCTCCCAAATTTGAAATTGATATTTTCAACCAGATTCATTAAAAACTTGTGGCATAATAATTTTAGAATTGATAGAAAATCTCAACTAAATCGCTAAGTGTTTGCGAGCTCATTACATTTTTCAGAACTGTGACCATGTATTTGTGAATTAATTACACTTTGATAATTCAGACCGAAATGATAACCAATTCGTATTGTTATAAACAACATCGCTTTTAATTGATTTACGCCAAACAAACAATGGTCTTTCATATTTATCACACATATTATTGTGTTTGTTTTTCAGGTACTTCGACCGGAAACAGTATTGCGAAATAAAATAGCACATTGCACTTTAGAATATTTATAACGTGGTTCCGCGTATATCCCGGTTTCATTCCTTGGATCCCGGCAACTGCATTATAATGGTACTTGAGTGTATATTCACTTTAAAGCTCTAGTAACTAATGAACAAATTCATTTAAAGACAGTGATCAGAGGTTCTTATTAGAAACAAAAAAATATCACTACTTTTTATATACTGTTACATAAATGACACTGAGGTTGACATGCCCACTCATATTTTATTGGATATTCTGTAGAAGATGATTGTGCAGAATGACATAAATTTTATTTCCCTCCCCAACCGCCATCTACTTCACGTTAAAAACAGAAAAAGCATATTATAATGTTTTGTACAATAACATGAACAGAAGACATGTGTTTGAATATTACATGGCAGAAGACATGTGCTTGAATATTACATGGCAGAAGACATGTGCTTGAATATTACATGGCAGAAGACATGGGCTTGAATATTACATGGCAGAAGACATGGGCTTGAATATTACACTGCAGAAGACATGTGCTTGAATATTACACGGCAGAAGACATGGGCTTGAATATTACACGGCAGAAGACATGGGCTTGAATGTTACACGGCAGAAGACATGGGCTTGAATGTTACACGGCAGAAGACATGGGCTTGAATGTTACACGGCAGAAGACATGGGCTTGAATGTTACACTGCAGAAGACATGGGCTTGAATGTTACACGGCAGAAGACATGGGCTTGAATGTTACACGGCTGAAGACATGGGCTTGAATATTACACGGCAGAAGACATGGGCTTGAATATTACAAGGCAGAAGACATGGGCTTGAATATTACACGGCAGAAGACATGGGCTTGAATATTACACGGCAGAACACATGGGCTTGAATATTACACGGCAGAAGACATGGGCTTGAATATTACACGGCAGAAGACATTGGCTTGAATATTACACGGCAGAAGACATGGGCTTGAATATTACACGGCTGAAGACATGGGCTTGAATATTACACGGCAGAAGACATGGGCTTGAATGTTACACGGCTGAAGACATGGGCTTGAATATTACACGGCAGAAAACATGGGCTTGAATATTACACAACAGAAGACATGGGCTTGAATATTATAAGGCAGAAGACATGGGCTTGAATGTTACATGGCAGATGACATGGGCTTGAATGTTACAAGGCAGAAGACATGGGCTTGAATATTACACAGCAGAAGACATGGGCTTGAATGTTACAGGGCTGAAGACATGGGCTTGAATATTACACGGCAGAAGACATGGGCTTGAATATTACACAGCAGAAGACATGGGCTTGAATATTACATGGTAAAAAGGTGAAGAAGACTCAATATGGTGGTCACAAAAACTTCATGAGCTGCCATTCCATCTAAACAAAACCTTTCTTTGCTTTTCATCTCTGTTGATCTCTAGTGTTTGATCTTTGATGTCCAATCATTCAAATCTTGATGGATTAAACAATAAGCAATTAGTGTTTATGATGGATGTATGTGAAAGCCGCTGTGCGGACTGACACATAAATGTGTACCTTGTCATACTGAAGAATCATCAATCAGGAAGAATCAAGAAGGCTATCATATATATCAACACAAATTAACTAAGGTACTGAATGTGGTCGGCAGATAACAGCAGACCGATTGATTATTGATTGACTGAAAAGTATCCATCGTTTTTATGCCATCGAGGACTAACAGCCAACAAGTTAATCTAACCATACTTTCCTGGGATCCTTTAAGGTAAACCAGTACTCAATGTATAACTTACTGAAAACTTTCCCGCTTGAATCAGTAGTGAGAGATTCATGACAATAAGATGCAATGCTGTATATCAATCACCACAGAGACTGTGGCTGGGTGAAATGTGAAGTTGCAACCCTGGATTGATAGACAGACATGCTACCAACAGAGTTGACTGGATACTGCTCACAGCAGACTGAAGGTCATTCTTTCTGCAAAGAAGTGCTTAAAGGATTCTTCAAAATTAAAAAATTGACAAAAAAATACATTTTCCAATAATTGTTTCCACAGATCTGGTATTGCCATAAGAACATCTATAAAACAAGTCAAAATAATTAAATATATTTCAAAACTTGGCCAGTACGCACTCAGGTTAGAATAAAATAGATTTCCGGCTTAAAATAGCAAAATATGTAATGACGTATCAAACGAGTCATGAATGTGACTTGATCCATCGTATTGCTGTACATTATTGTCAACTTTATTTGCATCGTAGAAAGAGTTTGAAAGTCTTCAAACAATGTGTGCATGATATTATATTTTTAGAATAGGAATTTAGTTACAATTTCACCACTCAAGCAAAACTCATAGTTGTCACACCATGATGGATTTAAATTACAAAATCATTCATACTGTATTTTATATATAAATGATAATGAGATGCTTTGCTTTGTATGCTCTTAAAAAATAATTTTTAAACAAATATTATTAAAGAATTTTTCTCTGACATACTGTCTTTAACGAATTTGCTTATATAGTAATTTAGACTATTCCATCAATCTTTTTCCATTACCATTTATACTCACATATTAGGGGCAGTTTTTTTTCCAACTTTTAAGATCTTCGAGAAGGGATGCGCGATATACATAAGTACAGAAGATTTCGTTTTTTTAAATGTAATTATTCAAAGATTTATCAATTTAGTAAAGATTTTGCTACACCGGTATGTTCAGATATTAATTTTAGGACAATTTCTTCATGTGAGCTCGATTATAGGTGATGATTTACCTAGCAGAGAATGTTTTATTCAAATTCAGTCCTTGTTCATTATATATACAGTAAAACATGTCAAATAAATCGAAAAAGAAGAAAGTGTTTACTGCTTACCGTATATTCCCTAATTAACGCCCCCGGGGGCGTTACATTTTACAAGGTGGGGGCGTTTATAAAAGATAAAAAAAGCAAATTTAACAACAGTAAAAAATACAATAAAACCAATAAAGCAATGGAAAAAAACTTAAATCCAGTTTAAATCTCAAAAAAAGTGGTACAGAATTATTTGAGAGTGAATGAAAAAATAAAATGAATAATGAAAAAAAGCTGAAAATCTGTATGAAATTACTAGTCTGCGTACTGGAATATCCGAAATTATGGTCAGTGTACTCTTCACTTTAAATCACTTGGACGCTTGCTCTTATCAGCGTGGAACAATGAGCTTTCAGCGTACACAGACTAACCGCATTTTCCGATGTTTTGTAATGTTTTAATCGGCAGACAGTAGTTTTACTAGTATTAAACAGCAAATATGGGGAGTATTTGTTCAACTAAAAGTGGTTAAGTGGTCACCCAAGATATAAACAATGGGTTAAAGAGTTCAAAGGTAATAAACACTCCGCTAATTGTTATCTGTATAACAAAATAATCGATCAGGCAAAGATGGGCGAATACGCACTCAAATCGCATATACGTTGTTTTTTTTTTAATTTTCCAGAAAAATAGGTGGGGGGCGTTTATTAGAGTGGGGGCGTTTATAAGGGAATATACGGTATTTATGTCGTGACTGGAAATATTAAGCGTTTAATACGCGAGTAGAAATGGTATTCCATTCAGCGAATCACTTTATATATATACACCAGGAAAAAAGTAAAGTGCACCCTGAACTTTTCCACAATTTTAGGGCGAGTACAACTGCAATTTCTAAAATTGTTTAGTTTATGGAAAGAACATTATAATAATGGTAAGCTCTGCACCGAGAATGGTAACATTTACCTCAGGACCTCACCTGACTTCTTACTGGCAGCATGAGGAGGATTAATTAAGGTTGAAGTTGTCATCCAGATGCATTGAGGCTATACACATTACTGAAGATTGCGTCACAGTATGTCATACTGGTGCAATACCCGTCATCTTAAGTAAAAAATATCCAGTTGGAAACGCCTTTTAAACTCTACAGCTCCATACTTAAAACATTTTTGGTAAAAAACAACACTTGTGATTACAATAATTCAGAAACTTGACTAACTGTGAAGCTAACAATGCACAACTTTACATCAGGCTGCAAGTTTCATTGTCTGCAAATTGTATCACTGACATAAACCAGCTATAATGGTTAACAAAATTTAGGTTTTGCTTTAATTGGAAAGTCATAAAATAAAGGATTAGAGACTTATTTTGAGATAAATATAATAATAGTAGTAGTAGTAGTAGTAATAACAGTAACAATAACAATAACAATAATAATAATAAAGACTTGATTTCAAGAGATTACACAGTCCAACGTGCTCGATTTCCCCCGTGAGCCTCCATTGACTACAGATATGATACGGGGAGAGGGAGGGGTGGAGTGGGGTAGGTTGAGGGTGACTATCGGGAGTCTTAGTGGTGGAGGTTGGAGTTTCTTCTCAAACACATTTTCTCTGTAGAATTTGTGAACAACCTTCATGTCAATATACAATATAAGTCGAACACCATATCTTGAAGGAAACTGATAGCTGGCATGTGTCCCATTTGATAACATAATAACCATTTCTCTCTCTATTGTTTGTAACCTTTCTAAAGATCATACGGTAAAATATTGTTTATTTATGTCTGTTTATTTATCAGACATTGATTAAATTATCTACTGAGATAGGAATTAGGCATTAAAATTAATAAATAATCCCACATTTTTTCATTCATTCAATCATTTTGTTTGTTTTTAATTATTATAATAATATTGCACCATTTATTGAATCATTTACTATCATGTTGTGTTCATTCATTTATTCATTCATTCATTTTATCAATCCTTTGTTTGTTGTTGTTTGAATCAAACATTGAATCATTATGACAATATTGTGTTTGTCCGTTCATTCACATGTACTATATTATGTTCATTCATTCATTCATCCATCAGTTCATTAATTTACATTCATTTATTCACATTAATATATCATTCATTCATTCAACAGATTATTTTTTTTTTTTTTCAAACAATGATTCAATACAATACTATTGTGTTTATTGACTCATTCAAACAATAGGTTATGCTCATTCATTCACATTCATATTAACATTCATACATTAATATTTATCATTTATTAATTCATTCACTAAATTCATTATTCATTCAGTATTCATTCAATAAATCAATCATGAGTGTGATTCAAATAATAGGTTATGCTCATTCATTCGTTCAATCACATTCATAATATTAACATTCATATATTAACATTCATTTATCATTAATTAATTCATTCATTATTTGTTCATTCATTCAATAAATCAATGTGTGAGTTTAATTTTTCAAACATTGATCCATTATAATAATATTGTGTTTATTGATTCACTTTCATTCATCCATTCAATAACCCACTTATTTGTTGTGTTTTTTGCAAACACCATGATTTATACAATAGATTATGTTCATTCATTCACATTCATTTGTTTATAAATTAATTTATTCATTTATTTCACCTCTGACTAATCCATCAAATAATTCATTAGTTCCTTCTTTAATTAATCAATTTCATTACATAATTAAATTTGATTTATTTAGACTTAAAATGTTGACTTAATGAGGCAGTAGCCACTGCCCTGCACAGTAAACCCAGTCTACACTTTTACCTATCTCCCACCTGTTGACACAAGATAACCTGCAAGCTTTCATCTGCTCCTGACCAAACAAGCATTTACCTAACATAGACTCAAACAACAATAACCTGCGATAAATTAACGATAATTATAACATAAGTGTGGTTTGTTACAAATACGTCAATACTGACCCAACAGAAGTTATGTGTGTGAAACTTCATTTTGACCATATTTTACACACATCATAAAGAAATACAAAAGAAATGAAAAGCAAGGGTGTTACTGTCAGCTTTATACTTATCAATCAGCTGAGATAATTACTAAATCCATAATCTTGTTTAAATACCTGATAACTCTCACACTTTGATCCCGGCAATCACGGTCATTTACAAAGGTGTGGTAAATTACAGATACACAGCAAAGGTTCCATAAAACAGTGAACTACTAGTAGCATGCCATAAATATACGGTTTATTATCTAAAATCTTGAATCCAACGTGGGAATCAATACAAGTTTGATCGAAAGTCAAATCAAACATGGGAATCAAGAGGAAACAGTCTAACCTGTGTAAGCGGTCACCTCTTATAAGCAGCCACTTGTCTTTAACAGCCACATTAGCCATTTCTATGCTTTTAGAGTAAATTGACCTGTACTAAGCAACAACCTGTCTTAAAAGGTCACTTTTGCTTCTTGCCTTGACTGGCTGCTTAAGACAGGTTTTACTGTATTTAACACTTACCTCTGTAATTGAAAGTACAACAATCTAGCATTTTATGATAATCTATGACTGGGCCAACTGGGCAGTAACAGTAAAAACTTAATTGGAATTATAACTCCCCAGGAAACTGTCAAATTTAAGAGGGGTGGGGGTCATGGGTTCTATCCTCTGCCATGGCTGTGTGTGGTGTCCTTGAGCAAGACACTTTATCTGTATATAATGCATAGTACTGGTTCTATACCCAGGAAGACCTTGCCCATGATTTGTATAAGTTGTAATAACTTGTTCCACAATCCATGTAACATAAATAAGTGTAAATCACATTATTTAATGTACATTTCAAAAAATATTTCAACAAGAAATAGATAAATATACAACTGCAAAAATGTCATCTATATGATTGCTGACTAAATAGAAGTAGCAATGAACCTCCAACTTAAAACCATCCAGTGGAAAATAATAACATTACTGGTAACAATCAATCTTGGGGGTCCCAGGTTTCCTTGCATTATTAAATGAAAGTTTCCTTTTATATGGTATAAATTAATCATGTGACATTTCCATATTGATTCTAACAGACCCCAGGGACACTCAATTCAATACTTATGATCATATCTAGAATGGATGGCAAATGTCATTACAAACGTTCTATAAATATGGCAATGGAACAGTTTCACCAAAATTAGACATTTTGTACAGCTCTGTTTTAGCATTTACCATAACTCTGCACAACAGTTTCTATCTATGTATATAATCATTCTGTGCTTATTATTTTTCTTCTTATTAAAAGCACATTGAGTTCATATAATCAAGGGTTAAGTACAAAAACTGGTCTAACTCATAATAGACAAGGAAAGTAGATAGACTAGTATTGAGCTAAGCTCACAAAACGTGAAACGAAGACTGTCTGGAATTGTGCTGAACTATTTACAGCTGTCAAGTTAAACATTTGAGGGTTAAGTAAGAAAAGTTGTGTAAGAAAGTCGAATGTCGAATAAGAAAATAGAGTGCCGAGCAAAAAAGTCAAGTGTCAAGTAAGAAAGTTGAGTGTTGAGTAAATAAGTTGAGTGTACAGTAAGAAAATTGAGAGTATTGCTTTCAGTGACTATTCCATAATGATGACAATTTAGACATGACTTGCATGGTATCATTACTGTAAATTCACACGGTAACATAAAGAAACACATGCCAATGTAAGAAGTGTCCACTTTCTAATTCTTGTTCAATGTTAACCTACTTGTACTTGCCATGGACAGGACCAAAAATAAGTGACTCAGATTTTGAATGTTTCATAATGGAAGATATAAAGTGACAATAATAAAATCAAGGCGGTGGTAGTGTAGACTGAATTTCAATGTCTCTCAAAAAAACAACAACATCACTCAGTACTACTGAGGGAGGGAACATGAGAGTCATGAATAAATTATAAGCATTGAACTTTCCTTGCAATTGGGCTAAATTAAGTAAGTATCAACATAACCAACACATAAATCAAAACATTTTTAGGGTAAGGATTAATGTAAATTATGATAAGATAAAAAAAATTTCACTATTACAAGTTAAACTTTGTGATTTCTTTTAAAATGACAATTTTGATTACTTTCCCAGTACTCTATGGTCCAATTATATCCAATTAACTGCAAATCTGACTGCTCTGAGCACCTGTCACCATACAGGGTGACAAGTAGCAACCAGTCTAGTTCTAATTTAGGAGACATTAAAACTGTGAAACAGACAAAACATGTGCTCCAGCTATGTACCATTGGCAGCCAAAGAGCCAATCAAAAACGAGATAAGTGTTGCTGAATATCTTGCCACCAAGTGATGTCAAAGGGTCAGAGTAATAATTCTCCTGTTCAATTTGATTTGTTGTGGCTAATTTGAAGGGCAATTGGGGTTATATATTTTGATTGGGGTCGCTTTATTGGAATTTTAAACACCTGTGATAATGATTGGAGGTGATGCCCAGGCAGGGTTCCAATTACCTCTGGGGGCCTAAAATGGTGAAAATAGAATTTCATCATTTCTAAAAATTTACACGTTTGTTTCTCTTTGTTATCTCTGATAATCACCGCAATAACCAATGTTACAGTAAACAACATTCCACTCTACTTGTCTGAAATACCAGCAACTCATACATGGCACAGCACCCAGCCCGTGCTCCCGCCCGCCTCCAGCGTATTACTGTAAGTGCTACTGTCATCTGCTGGTGTCATGTAACCAAGGTGAATAATTCTATCATAACTATCTGGTGTTTGTATATGTACATAATTATGTAGATGAACTTGTATGGAATTGAGGAATGAACTGATGGAAAGATAGATGGACAGATCGACAGATGGAAGGATGGATGGATGGATGGATGGATGGATGGATGGATGGATGGATGGATGGACTAATAAATATTATTATGTGGATGGACAGATGGATGGACTGATGTATGGATGAATGTGAACATAACAAGTGAAAAAATAAAAGACTGTCTGAATGAATGAATGAATGAATGAATGAATGAATGAATGAATGAATGAATGAATAAAACGTGAACAATCTTGTAAACTGTGTTACAAGTCTGATCCCCCCCCAACCACCCCCACTCCCATTTTTCAGATTAAGAGTTCACAAATCTTTCTATGATATGACAACTTTCCTACATATCAAGAAAGACATTTTAAATGTTTTGACGTTACGTCATTTCCTGCCAATTGTTTATTTAGTTTCAAAATGAAATGACCATACAAATGGATGTGACTTATTATATTTGAAACAAGAATTTAATCTAAACATTGATTTATATTTTCTTCACTTCCAGAGGATCCATAGCAAAATACGTATCAAGAAAGAAACTGGACAATTTTCACATTATTTCAAGACAGAATCTGTACAACTGTATAATTTATAAATTTCATAATGTTAGACGTAAATCGATAATACTACTTTATTGTGCATCTATCTAAAACTGACGTAAACCTGACGCAAGATAAACAGGATCTCAGGACAACATGCCAATATTCAGTTATATCTCCTGAAATTCTTTATTTTTTCCCCACAGATCAATCATTCCAAAACAATCAATTTGTAGTGCTTCTGTACGATTTATGCCAAAATGAACCAAATCTTATTTGAACACTTGCATGGCGATAGCGTCTGAAAAATAACAGAGATAGCTTGTTTTAACCATTATCACGAAAATCTAAAGTGAGGAATTCCTTCCCATAATCCCCCTTTTGTCACACAATCAATTTTGTACGTATTACCGTTATCTGCAAACTTCTTTCGGCTTTTTCGACAATTGCGAAAACTATACTTAGGATGTTTCCGTCGTCAGAGAGTGTGGATTAGACAAACAATTTTGATGGCCATTATCTGCAGCGACCTCGGAATTTTGATATGATGGAAATTGTCAATTGACGCACTGCACTATATTTTTCTTACTGTTTGTTCTCACTTAGGTGTCACCATTATGCTGGACTAATTTACAATGGTCTCCACGTACTTTTTTGTTTTGCTTCGCATAAATAACATTTATTTCATGTGACATTTCAGACTGCCAATACCTCCTGTGGTATTGTCAAGAAGGAATAACTCGAGATAGGAATTTATATTTTGGCAATAAAAAATTGAACTTGATAAACTTAAGATGCCAGTATATTTTCTTAAAATTTAAAATAATTATTGTCAATGGCTGATTGGTCTAAGGGTTTGTAGTCTAAGGACCACTCACCTTTCACCTCTGAGGTCATAGGTCGGAGCCCAGCTTGTTCCAAATATTTATGTGGGAAAGTTTGCCATTTACTTGCAAATTAGGCTGGTGGTTCTGCTTGGATTCATTCTGAAGTCTTCCTTCATCCTTAAAACTGGATATGCCATATATAACCTGTAATATGTTGAAACATTGACCCCATTAAAATACGTTAAAAAATAAAATAAAATTTAATTTATATATTATAATATAAGTAAATATTTCACATCTTGATTACGTGGTACCTAGTAAACATAAAGTTGGGTACTGCAGAAAAGATGTACAACATATACCACAGCTGTAATACCAGGCCAGCGTCTGTCATTATTTGGTTCTAGCAAAATATTATACCAAACCATGTTTTCTTACCTAATCTATAATCAACAATTATTATACATTGTCATTATCAGCATATGAAACACACATGTAAATCATAATAACAATATATTCTTCACACCTTCAAACAACTACTGCTCTCTATATTACTCACTCCAGCGACTATTTCCCAAATCCAAAGCAAAAATTATAAGAGTCGACTCGGTCAACCAGTCAACTAATACAATAAAGTTTTACTGCAAAAAATATAGTCAATTCGATCAAATACTTGTCTGAGAATAGCTTAAATATTTCAAATTTAAATAATTGTACTTTTAAAATATGTTTGATCTATATCAAAGGATTAGTTACAAATTCAAGAAAAAACAAACGTATGAAGGACAAAGAGATCCATGGAGTTTGATTCATCCACCCCCTGTCTCATATAATACAAGTATCACCCCTCCCTCCACTCTGTAAATCCATACAAATATTGATTTATTCATTATCATGTCCATTTCAAGGACACCAATAACGTAAAAATTTAATTTGACATGAAATCTGACAATTATCAAAACACCCAAATCCTCGCCAGCTTTAATCGCTACCCAATTCTCAAGTGGTGTCAATTGCTTTGATAATTTACGCCCAGATTTTCGCCTGCATGTCAGCTCAGCCTGAGGCTTTTGACCAGCCGCCACAATGGCATGATTATCCATAATTCTCACTTCGCGTTGACTCTCTAATACCCCATATTTCCTGCAAACACAAAGCACGATCACAAATATTGGTCGTGAATCTTTTAGACCCATTTTGTTAGATATTTAGTGTCAAGTAAACTGTTTTAAAACAGTAGCACTTTCAGATGTGGGCAGAAAGGTTACAAAGAATGGAATATAACAGGTTATTTTGACATATTCTGATCCAATACTTTTTATAATCCCATGTGAACAAAATAAATCACAATTTTGACAAGATATTCTATATCAGAATTAATATTCTGATAAATGTTCTCTATGGGAAATCCGTCACTCCCCACTGCATCAGCCTTTTAAGCAGCACTGCATTATAAAGGACAGAGACATACACTGTGGATCGGATATAAGGCGGTCCCCTGAAGCCAAAAGCCCGCCAATGATGCAGGAAATGATGCAGGTTAACCATCATCTGTTAGCCCTTGATTGCATAAAAATTAAACACAAAATATTCAATCAGTCAATCAATCAATCAATCAAACAGCTAAAAAAAAACACAACAGATCAGTAACTTAACTGTTTAAGATTGTTACCTGCGGCAATAACATACTTTACAAACAATATAGACCCAGATCAGCTACCTGTGGCAATTACATACTTTACAAACAATAAAGACCCAGATCAGCTACCTGCGGCAATAATACACTTTACAAACAATATAGACCCAGATCAGCTACCTGCGGCAATAATACACTTTACAAACAATAATGACCCAGATCAGCTACCTGGGGCAATAATACACTTTACAAACAATATAGACCCAGATCAGCTACCTGCGGCAATAATACACTTTACAAACAATGTAGACCCAGATCAGCTACCTGCGGCAATAATACACTTTACAAACAATAAAGACCCAGATCAGCTACCTGGGGCAATAATACACTTTACAAACAATACAGACCAAGATCAGCTACCTGCGGTAATAATACACTTTACAAACAATACAGACCCAGATCAGCTACCTGCGGCAATAACATACTTTACAAACAATATAGACCCAGATCAGCTACCTGCGGCAATAATACAATTTACAAACAATACAGACCCAGATCAGCTACCTGCGGCAATAATACACTTTACAAACAATACAGACCCAGATCAGCTACCTGCGGCAATAATACACTTTACAAACAATAAAGACCCAGATCAGCTACCTGCGGCAATAATACAATTTACAAACAATACAGACCCAGATCAGCTACCTGGGGAAATAACACACTTTACAAACAATACAGACCCAGATCAGCTACCTGCGGCAATAATACACTTTACAAACAATAAAGACCCAGATCAGCTACCTGGGGCAATAATACACTTTCCAAACAATAAAGACCCAGATCAGCTACCTGCGGCAATAACACACTTTACAAACAATACAGACCCAGATCAGCTACCTGCGGCAATAATACACTTTACAAACATAAAGACCCAGATCAGCTATCTGGGGCAATAATACACTTTACAAACAATATAGACCCAGATCAGCTACCTGCGGCAATAATATACTTTACAAACAATACAGATCCAAATTAGCTCATGCTGTCTCCCAGTCATTAAATAAGTATCTGCATGACAATGTGCAAGGGGCTCAAGAGAACGTTTTAGAACTATAGCAAGTCTCTGGCCATCTCCCTTCAATTTTTCAATCAATATAATTGCATCAATTATGGTAATGCAGACGCTAGGATGCTACTTGGACCGGGTCCAGTACCATAATAATACTGCCTGCCGAATTATTCACTGGCATCATTTGTTTTACAAATAACGGTTTCTGCATTTACCAATATGGACAGCACAATTAGCATTTTGTTTTGAAATAGTGCCAATATACCTCCATATACAAGGCTTACTAAATACAGTCATGTATGTTATAACAGTGCTGCAAAAAATGCATTCTATATATGCTGCCATACATATACATATAGTGAAGAATGTCTTTATATTAACAAAAACTGAAGCAAGATAACCATGCAATAATGTTGTATGTATCACACATAATAACACGGTCTGATATAAAGCGAAACTGGTTATAAAGCGTTTTTTCTATGGCTCCCAAATTTAAAATTGATATTTTCAACCAGATTTATTAAAATCTGGCAGTATAATAATTGATGAATTGATCGAAAATCTCAACTTAATTGCAAAGTGTTTACAAGCATGTTACGTTTCTCCAAGCTGTGACTATGTATTTGTGCATCAGTTACAACTTGATAATTCATACTGACATGATAACAACTTCTTATTGTTATATACAACATCTCTTTTAATTGATATACACCAACAAACAATGGTCTGTCTTATTTATCACACATTGTTTTGTGTTTGTTTACGGTACCTCGACCGAATATAGTATTGCCAAATAATGTAGCGCAGTACACCTTAGAATATTTATAATGCAGTTCCGCATATATCACATTTTCATTCCATGGATCCCGGCAACCAAGATATAATGGGACCCAAGGGTATATATATTTATATAGAACTTTGTTGGTTCGAACAAGGATGGCTGAAACACCACATGCAGCACAAACCACTTATCTGGTCCCAGTCGATTCCTATTTTGATGCATGTATGGTATGATGTTGAACAATATTTGGCTAGAACAACTATTAACTCAAACTATAATTTCCAGTCTAGCTGGATTCAAGCTATCAAAGTTCTATATATATACACTGCGGTCCCGTTATAACGTGGTCCGATATAACGTGAATTCCATTTTTTTGCTTGGTTCCCATTTTTTCGGCAGGGGGAAAAGTAATGATATAAAACTTGAAAATCTGTGCGTATGATCAAATGACAACCAAACAATAGATCTTCGCCATGTTTTGATTTTGTAATCGCTCACTCTTCTACTCACCAATTAGCCTTGATTATAACAAACTATTATAACCATTACCTTATGGTGGTTTAAAGGATAGTTTAAGTGATTGATTCATGCCAGCATCGGCTCAACAGTTTGTAATAATCCCGAGTTCTTCAATAAATGCTGACATGCGCCAAACATGGAAGCCATATGCAAACTTTGTTATTATCGCGTGATCACATCATCAAGCAAAGAAGCGGTTAACAGATATTAATATATCGCAGGTATCTTATCGGATCATAACTCATCAAACTCTTTTTTAATATTTTATTGTTGTAAATACTTCAGATGTATATTTTTAACATTTTAACACTAATAACGTTGAGTTTAAATTGAAGCGTGACTTTTTATATAGACACCGTTTCTTCTTCTTCCGGATTAAACAGAAATGGCTGCCAATTTTGATTTTATCAAAATACGAAAAAGTTTTTCTTACTTTCCTTTTTTTGTATTATTTATATACATATCTAAGTGTATCTGTTGTAATCAAATACGTATTGTATCATATTACAATGCAAACAATGCCATTCACTTAGAGTCGGTTGCTGTTGTTGTTGTATGGTGTTTAGCGTCGCTTTCAACATTTTGTTCTGTCATATCACGACAGTGTCTACTTCAGACAGTATTCTGAGCACTGTCACACTGGAGTATCATGCCACAGACACATGGTATGATACCTCACCCAGTCACATTATACTGACACTGGGCCGACCAAACCTAGAACTCTCCTCTAAATGCTGAGCATCAAGCGAGGAAGCTACTTAGAGTCGGACGGCACGATAGGTGTGAAATTTTTCGAGGTAATTATTGCTATAACGCGGTTTCTTTTCGTGGACCTGAAGAACCTCGTTATAACAGGACCCGAGTATATACAGTATATATCACTTATGTTTTCAGGCAGAGCAGGGCTTGAACCCATGACCTCTGCAGTCACAAGTTAGTGACCAGTTCATGCAGCTCCTGGGACCACTCTTGGGGCCCCCATTAGCAAAAAAAGGGGTAATTATATGTCCAGATAATGGCTGACGACAGAAAATTAAATACAGTTATTAGCTCAGCTCAGCTAATATCCAGGAATAAGCTATATAATATGTCCTGGGCTCGAATTTAAGCGCTCGCCACTCGCAAAATGCGAGCTGTATTTTGAAAATGCGAGTTGAAATTATTTCAGCTGGCATTTTTTTGCGAGTGGATTTCAAGTTGAGAAAATTACTTATTGTATTTATTTTTGAGTATTATCAGATTTTGAAGTATTATCCTGGTAAAAATAAAGAGTTCTTGTCAATTTTACCCAATTTCTTTTTTCTTCTCATGCCAAATTACCCCCTAGCAGCACGATTGTCAATGACATGTATTAAATATTATGAGAAGACTGCATCTAAATGTTTTTGATTTCGAGTTCATTCTGCAAAAAGGAAGTAAAGTTAAAACCCGTCAACAACACAATGAGTAGACTGCATCTAGTTTGATCGATCGCGCATTCACTCTATAAAATAAAAGTAAAGTTGAAACCCATCAAATTTATTGTTTACATATTTTGTCAGCTGTTAAATGGCAGATGAAATAAAATCTTTTTCACCATTGACCGACGAATGAAATTGAGTCCCAACAAGAAAAAAGAGAAATAATCGTTCCATTAATACTGTAATGACATGGGAGCGACAGCTCAACATTTACACATGTTAAACTGTGAAACAATTGTCCTTGGCTAGATCTAATTTTAAAACGAATGGCCATTGGCTATATTAATTCTTTAAATAGAAATGTGTGTATGTCTCAATCTCCGTCTCTGTACACTTGTTATTGTTGAATTCATGATTCATATTTTTGTTTAGTTAAAAGTGTTTATTTACGATATACCATTGTATGCATTTATTGATGGTAGTATAATAAATAACAAAAACAATTTATATTTTAAAATATTTTGTTTCGTAAAGTACTGCTTTAAATTGTACCTTAACTGGATACCATTGTTTATAAAATAAATACAAGCTAATAATGCATATTAAATAACACGCAGGCTTTGAAACAATTAATTTTGGGTTTATAAAGACATTTAGGACTACAAGTTTCTGCGAAAATTGGTTTGGCTAGTTGGTTTCAAATTTGGCCAGTTGAAATTTTAGGCACTGGCCAAAATTGCCAGTGCACATAAAAGTTAAAGTCTAGCCCTGATGTCCCCACTATTGATTGGAAACCAATTTTTTACCAAAAATTAAATTGGAAAGTGGTCTTAACTCCTGACATTCAGATATATATTTAACTTTCCCTGGATTTTATAATTTTACAAGTAAACATGAAATATCAACTATATCTATATATATATATTTTTTTTGAATGGAGTTTAACGCCATTTTCAACACATTTCAGGGGATATATGGCATATCCAGTTTTACTGGTGGAAGAAAACCTCAGACTGAGTCAGACTGAGTAGAACCACCGTCTTTCTTTCTCACATTAAATTTTTGGGGCAGCTGGGACTTGAACCTACGACCTTAGACTACCTTAGACCACTCGGCCACAAATGACACTTACTCAATATTTAGACTCTTTTGAAAGTTATTGATAAAAAAACAATTTTCCTGACAAACAGACGAACAAACCCATACAGATTTTAGCAGACACACAAATGTTAATAGAAGCAGACTCTTCAGACTTCTTCTGTTACAAAATCATGCCTGTGAATATCTTATCTTCTTATCTGGGTGAGGTTTACACAAAATATATTTAATTACAGTATTATGACCAGTACAAGGGGCTTATTTAAACTTACAAATCAATCAAAATGCAATACATTGGAATCAATATCTCCATCAAAACAGAGATTTTAAATCGTCAATCTCTCAATCACTTTGTGTATTTTCTCACAATCATTTTATAATATATATCTTTATATAGACGAAACATGGGATTGTGTTTCAAATAGCTTTAAGATTATTTTGAAACCTGAATATAATTTCAGGCCATCAATAAAAAAATATCTGTATTTCCTGACCCAGGATTTCAGAAGGAAGATAGGTAGGTCTTTTTTTTCTTTTTTAAGATTATGATGATCTTTTTTTTTTTAAATATTAAAAAATTGCAAAACATGCACAAAAAAAAGTTTTTAGGTAAAATTACAATTAAAATTAAAATTAAATTGATATTGGATTGGAAAGTTATGCAAACAATATATGTTTTTATTTTATCGTAACCCTGTAAGATATTGAAGTTGAATATAAAAATGAAAAAAAAGAAGGCTAAAAATAGATTTTGGTAGGGCAAACAATATAGTTTTTATTTCAGTAAGATTGAATATAAAAGTATTTTTACCCTAGCCTATTCTGCAGATGACAAAATCATTTTTTATTATTTATTGTACATATATTTTGAATACACTAGCTGTGAACATGGTGAATAAGACTATATCAACAACGGTGGCATTACGTTTTCATTTCAACCGCATGATTTATATGTCTGTTCCATCAACGTGAAGAATTGAATATGATAGGTCTTCTTCTTGATATATTATAACAAAGTATTATGGGTAAATTGAAACATTATATACCAGTACTTTAAAAGATAAATTATTACCCATCATATAAGTACAGCACTTAGGTATTCACATACAAAAAATGTATTAGGCACTTCAAATTTAGTTTATACTATTTTATTTTAGCTCAATTGCGAAGAAAGTTCAGCTTATATATTAAAGAACAGTACAAAACTTTTATTTCTTAAAATAGTACATTGTACAACAAAATTAGAAATAGGTCATTATGACCTGTGATCAAACATTTCAGAATATTGTTATATGAATCGCTCTCGAGTCAGTTTTTTGTGTAGAACCAGTACGGGTGATATGTTTTTGAGAGGTTGTCAAGTCAAGACTGGGTCGAATCCGCAATCATTAGCATTGCCCCAAAACACCTTGTCCGCTACGCCCACTGCCCTGCTGTCTTGATTTATTAGTCATTCTCATTTCTTAGTAGTTTGTACATTAGTTAATCAAAATAAGTGGTCAATTAGGGCCTGAGCATGTTAAATAAAAGTCAGGCGGTAGAGTGTTGGCCATTCAAAAAACATACTCAATTCTAATTCTACCCAGGAAGCGGACTCAAGAGCAACTCAGAGTATGACAGTGGAATGAACAAACCATGTTTTCAAATGTACAAATCTATATAAAAGAACTATAATTCTGTATTGGATATTGCTTATTATTTGATTGGTGTTTAACATCCATTTCAACACGTGAAAGGTTATATATCACATATTTAGTTTTTATTGGTGGCAGAAGACTTGAACATGAATTTGTATAGAACTACTGAACTTCTGCAAGCAACTGGCAAACTTTCTCACATAAAGTTTTTGGAGCGGGAGAGGCTCTAACCAATGACCTCAGCAGTGAGAGGTTGACAGCGCCTTAGACCAATCGGCCACGGGGTACCTCTCTTCTATTCCATATATAAGAATAAAAGTTATATTGATGACAATACAAGGACGCAAATAAGTCAGCATCATGACAGTAAAGTTTAAATTTAAACCAATGCATTTATCGTCAGATGGCAATTATGGCAATACCACTCATTTTAACATTTGAGTCAAGTGAGTAAAACAAGCCCCGCAACTTCTGTAAAATGTTACCGATATTGACAAATATTAAAATGGATCTGTATTTATATTTTTAGCAGCTAGTTATTCAATGGAATTTGATGGAAAGGTACAAAAAACGGACAAATTGACGTACAGACAGGGGTAACACTAAATACTCCTTCATCAATCATTTTTCAAATGGGAAGGAGCATAAAAATCCATGGAGAGAAAAAATCTTCAAATAGGAGGGAGCATAAAAATCCAGGGAAAGAAAAAAAAATCAATTAATTAGGCCATTGGGAGTTTTAGGATAACATTGAAACTGCTGTGAGAATGCTTGTAGATTTAGGTGCAACATTCCATTCCTGAGTTCACCAAAGTTGCTAATCTAAACCACTCTGTCAAATGAAAAAAACTGTGCTGTTTTCAAATCTTTATCTCTAAACACCACTGTTTGTATACTACACAGATTTACTTTCCAATATTGCATAACAAGTCCAAAGTATAGAATCTTTTTATCTTCTTTTTTTTTTATAAATTCTATATCTTAATCAATCTTCTCTTCTTCAGAAATATCAGTCTAGATAAGTTCACTACTGAGGCAATACACATTTGGAAACACTGTATTCCAATTTATAATATAACAGGTTAAAAGATAAATATACCACTGCGACATTCTTTCTTTAAATATCAATAACGCACAACTTCATTCTCCGGAAGATCAATACAACCTGACATCATTCTCCAGAAGATCAATACAACATGACTTCATTCTCCTGAAGGTCAATACAACCTGACTTCATTCTCCAGAAGGTCAATACAACCCGACTTCATTCTCCAGAAGATCAATACAACCCAACTTCATTCTCCAGAAGATCAATACAACCCAACTTCATTCTCCAGAAGATCAATACCACATAACTTCATTCTCCAGAAGATCAATATAACCTATCTTCATTCTCCAGAAGGTCAATACAACCTAACTTCATTCTCCAGAAGATCAATACAACCCAACTTCATTCTCCAGAAGATCAATACCACATAACTTCATTCTTTAGATGATCCATACCACCTTACCCATTCTCCAGAAGATGAACACCATCTGACTTCATTCTCCAGAAGATCAATACCACTGAATTAAAAAACACACACAACAAATTCAATTAAAAAAAATATTTGAGGAGTAAAGAGACTAAGGAGCAAGCAAAACAAACATTTTTATATATGGCCTTATACACAAACTCTATATCGCCAGACTTGTTTTAAAATACTAAAAAACAAACAATTTACCAATCTCTTGTTTTTTGCTTAACCCACAATTTATTGTTCCTTTTGCAAGGTCGAGTGAGATAGTTGATTATATCCATCCTGGAAATTTGATCTTGCAAATCCCCAGGTAGACTAAATTTAAATTTCAAGTGTTTTGAAAATGGCCAATAAAACATCCAAGCTGGCACATTTTTGATATGTCTATTTCATCAAAATGCAATAAATGTGTTATGCAAACAGTTTGATCACCTCTCTGTGGTATGGTGTGCAGACAATTTATAAGTATAATTACATAGGCCCTGAGCCATATAATATGTGTGCAAGCATTACACTTCCCATATCAAGGTTAGTGGGTGAGGTTAGCATCAAATTTGAAGCAATTTGTTTAATTTGTTATCATTTTTTGTGTCAAAGAGAGCTTTCAGACAATCATAAACCTAACCACTCTTTCCTGGGATCCTGAAAGGTTTATCCTGGTCTCCACAAATTACAAAAAACTTTCCACTTAAATCAGTGGTGAGAAAGGAATGAAAATGATGCAATGTTGTATATCAACCATCAGCAAGACTATGGCCCGACGAGGACTCACAAACCCTAAATTGATAGTCAGCTGTGCTACTGACTGAGCCAACCTTGCCCAGCATAAGTCTTTGATACTCTGACAAACATACATTTATTATATATAATATATATATACACAAGAAACCCGCAGAATTGGGGGATGAATATTTATGTGATTACAGAATCTGATAATAATAAGAAAATATTCTGCAGTAGTGTTCTGATGCCATCTGAATAACATGCTGAGAAGAGAATGCCCGGAATCAAATTATCTACATCGCTTATACCAACCACAAAATAAGAATACTAAAACAAGAGTTGTCAAAAGACCAACAAAGCTCGCCTCTTGGTGTCTAAGTCCCAAAAGGGCCATAACTGTGCCAAAATGAAATCAAGAGTTATGGTTCTTGTCTCTGTGTGTTCCATTGATGATGGTGAACACACATACAAAGTTTCATTCACATCCAATGAGTGGTTGTATAGATATGTTAAACTTAAATGCAAAAGTTTAATCTGGGTGTCTGCAGACGCCGATGACAAAGATGCCGGTGTCATGACAATAGCTCTCCTTTGACTTTGTCCCGGCGAGCTAAAAAAGTGCATCAGCTACTGATGCAATGCCAAAGTTAGACAAATAACATGGAATAAAGATGCAACACCATGAGATATCATGATGTCTATTAGTTTTATAGATGAGAGATATGCACGGAGACAAAGTGAACATTGTACAGAGGACAAGGTCATTTGGAATATCAAATAAACAACTAAGGACCAAGCTTGCTTAGGTAAAGCGCTATCTGAAAGGTAGAGATTATAATTACAAAAAAGTTATTTATCAACCAAGCCAAGGTCAAACATAAGTATTTTTAACTGTCAACTGTAATAATATACTTCAAAATCAAAATCAAAATTTTGTACGAAGTGTCAGTAAAATGGCATAAACACTCTGCTGGTAAAGAAGAATTTTATTCAGATTTTTATACACATTTTTTTAATGGAGTTTAACGGCATTTTCAACACATTTCAGGTTATATATGACATATCCAGTTTTATCGGTTGAGGAAGACCTCAGACGAATCTGAGTAGAATCACCGTCCTTCGCAAGTAATTGGCAAACTTTCTCACATAAATTAAGTTTTGGATTCTAACGTACAACCTTAGCAGTGAGAGGTAAGTGATCTTGAGATGGCAACTCAGGCCACAGAAGACCTCTGATTGAGATAAAAAAGGTAAGATAATATTTTTTCCCCAAAAAATTTATCTCATGACATACAACAAATTACAACAAATAATATAGCAGAAAAATCGATTGTGAAACTGTCTGGGGGATCCATAATTAAGATAGGCAGGCAGCATAAAAATTAGGACTATGGAGTCAAACATTGATTGCTTATCAATCACAAGATATGCTTTTTAATATTCATTCACTCTGAATCATTTCTACTGCCATTTATCTGATATGTCAAAGCCCATCCCTTTTATTGATGGTAAAATAATGGGGAATCGTAAGTTGACATAATCCTTGTTAAATATGTACTGTCCTTAAGAATGCTTTGGGATATTGCGCATACGGATTGTAGGTCTCTATATAGGATCACTTGGAACAGAGCCGTTTGTTTTGTGAATTGATAATTTGCCGCAACATGGTTTTGCGGATAAAAAAAATTAAAGACTTCTAGATCCCGGATGAAGAGAAAATCCCGAAAATGTTGGCTGGATCGACAGAATAGATTTTAATTTCAAATATGGATTTAGAACATTTTAACTTTGTTTAATATAACTCTTGGCAGTCTCTACATAAATCAAAGCAGAATGATTGGGTGAGTTTGTAACGAGTGGTTTCTAAAGTTGCTTACAACAATCTTTCAGTCATACCACATCACAGCGTGGAAGTATTCAGAAATATCTAAGTGCTCCATCGCTCTCTTGAGTATTAGAGAGGCACTGCCTGGGGTTTTGGATATCTGGGGAACATAGCCCCTAATGTTAAGGGATCTGGGGAACACTTGCCATTACTCTCAGGTATGCAGGGGTCAAAGGCCTACTTTTATCTGGGAGAAAATACTTTTGGGGAACTATGATAAATACTTTTTGGGATCTATGGTAAATATTTTTGGGGATATATGGTAAATACTTCCGGGAACTATGGTAAATACTTTTGAGGAACTATGGTAAATACTTTTGGGGATCTATGGTAAAAACCTTTGTGGAACTATGGTAAATACTTTTGGGGATCTATGGTAAATACTTTTGAGGAACTATGGTAAATACTTTTAGGGATCTATGGTAAATACTTTCGGGGATCTATGGTAAATACTTTTGGGAATCTAAATACCTTGGGGATCTATGGTAAATACTTTTAGGGAACTATGGTAAATATTTTTGGGGATCGATGGTAAATACTTTTGGGGAACTAAGGTAAATACTTTTTGGGATCTATTGTATATACCTTTTGGGATCTATGGTATATACTTTTAGGGAACTATGGTAAATACTTTTCGGGATCTATGGTAAATACTTTTCGGGTTCTATGGTCAATACTTTTGGGGAACTATGGTAAATACTTTTGGGGAACTATGGTACATACTTTTGGGGATCTATGGTAAATACTTTTGGAGGACATGGTAAATACTTTTGGGGAACTATGGTAAATACTTTTGGGGATCTGGGGAACAATAGCCATTACTTTAAAAGATCCAGGGAACAGGGACCAACATAGGGAGGGTCTCATTAGTGAAATACCTGACCAGACTGAGTCACTCCGGACACCTAGTTGACCAGTCATTGAATCATCCCTGGTTTTTAATTTAATGTCACCTTTAACAGTATATTATGGTGCCATAGGAAAAATTATGAGCTATGCAGACTTTGGATGTCAACTTGATTTTTCCATGTTCTGGTCAAGTCTTTTTGAATGTTTTAACAACAGTGCATGCATAGCACAATTGCCTACATGGACCTGAGCACTTAAAAGTATTGGCATTCTGACATTGCCAATGCATTAACAGTTTTGTGCTAAATCTGAGCATCTTTTAAGTCTTGAATACTTGCATATGAGTGAAAAACTCTTAAAAAAATAGAAACTGGTATTTCCATGTATTTGTTTATCTATTATATCGATAAAATCTTTCATAGCCGACTACAAATGAGTAAACACTTTCAACCATTTCCCATAGTATTTAACTGCTGTCTATTTTTAGAACTGGGTTTACAACTTTCATTTGTTAATGATAAGGATATTATAAATTAATTGCAAATTTTTATTAAAAACAGGGAGGGCAGGAAGATTTATTTTTTATTTTTTATTTTTAATTTGTTTTTTAAACAATTTTTTTTCATGAAAATAAAAAGGGTCAGGGTGGCACGAATATTAGGGGGTGGGTGGGGATGATAATCTAGCAATTAATTTATTATGGCCTATTGAGATGCTTTTTATCCATTTTAAAGATAATATTATTATTTTTTAAGACAATTATAGCATATTTTCTTGATATAGTCCCTTTAAGGGTTTGACAGGTAACTAGGGTATTTTATATTCCTATCTAATTTGAGAGCTCCATACAAAAGTAATCTTACTCAATACAGATAAAGAAGATAGATAGACTAGTTTTGAATTCAGCCCTGCAAAATTATATAATCTCCAGAATAAGTGTTTTAAGTGAAAAGTCAAAATTGTTGCGTATCTATTCAATACAATGTATCTTTTCCAAATCTTATCCCGTGATATAAAACCACAACAATTGTATCACTTGCCAGTCACGCACCACAGACAACACAATAATGACTATCATGAGATTTTAATAATATTATTATAGCATGAAATGACTACTTCGTAAACATTTAATACCTTAACAGTATTATCAAAATCCCATGTAAATTTCATTGTGTGAGCAAACGTTGCGTGCCTGGCACATAAGGACATTTTCCTCCGATTAACAATCTTAAGGAGTTGTAATTTTTATTCCCAACTTTTATTACTTCGACACCATTCAATGTTTTTTAAGACGTATTAAATCCTTGCCACATGGTGACATAAGCGGCAAAGTGACATGCCTGGATGTAGACAGCCTGGCTGGAAGATGACATAATATACGACTTAGCATGGTTGTGTCCCTCATTAACGACGCTTCTTACGGTCAGATTATCTGCTTTTCTGCATACAACACAATCGAAGGCGTTAATTATGATGCAATGGGGTAATCAGGCGAATGGTTCTTGCCTGTATATATATATAAATATAAGACAGTTATGTATAAGGTATCTATGTTCATAGCGGAGTACAATATTATATAGATGGGAGCATGTATATAAGTCTTTACATTATGAAATCACAATAAAAGTTGTATAAGCTTAAATACTATGTCTCTATGTCTTTTTTCCTTGCTTTCATAAGACTAGAGGTATAAGTGGTCATTATTACGTGACAGTGCCTTATATCAGGTGACCACGGAGAAGCCTCAACTACAATCATTTCCAATTCAACAACCATAAAAAAAGTTATGATATAATTCTAAAGGAATGGCTTAAATTGAAGAAATTATTAATTTACATCTTTTTTCCTTAACAAAATGATATACAAAACTTATTAACATAGATCTGCCTTTCATTTTTTCGACACAAAGCCAGAATCAGACTGACCACAGTAACAGATCCCCATTAATGATTTAATACCAAAGACAGTGTTGTATTGCTGGGTAATTTTTTTTTTCAAAATTATTTAGTGAATTAACAACTAATACATAACCAGTTTAAGTTTGGCAAAGCTTTGCACTCATTTACTTTCATGGTGAAGTCATCATTTTAAAGCTGTGTGAAATGTCATTCATTGTCATATTCCTGTTTTAATCTTTGAATTGGATCAGTCAAGGAACGTTTATGATTTTTTTTGTTTAGTCTAATTATTCAGTGTCATTTTTTTTGCCATTGAGAGCTTACACAATTATGATCCCTCCCACCACCCCTCCTGAATCCTCCACAAGTAACTATAACTTTCTAGTGTCCGGAGACAAATGACAATAAGACACAATTTTGTATATCAATCAATGCAGAGAATATGGCTGGGCAGGGATTCTAACACATGATCCCTGGCTAAGCTGACCAGGCCTGGCCACACACAAAGAAAATGACAAGATTTTGTATAAAACTCTGTAAGGCTACATTTAAAGGACTCTATGGTTAGAACTCAAACAGGATAAGCCGTCACTATATACAAATTATCGCCAATCTATCAGTGCTTGACTTCTAAAAAATAAACAACAGTGTCCAGCTTTAACAAAAAAATGTGTTCAAGTACCAAAATGTTCTAAATGAAATGGCCTTCATTTAACACCTACACAAAGACAGCTAATGACATTGTCCCTTTAGCAAACATTCATTCTATAACAGGTCTACAAGGTCAAACAGCTCAACTTGAGCAGTAAAAATTAACCCCTGAACTTGTGATGGAATTGAAAAATAAACATTTGTATAATGTTCAAGCAATTGTAACATTGTCGGAAAACAAACATGGTGCAGAGATCAAATTGCTCATTAAGGTCAGAATTTTCTTTCATGTTTTGGTCAGTGCCATACCCCTCTGATCTCAACAAACATGGAATTAAGTAGCTTTGACATAGCTCGATGTGCGACCTTACATCTGCAAACATAGCGATAGAAAATCCAAACATTATCTCTAAAAATAGCAAAAGATTTGGTTATTTTTACCAAAATATTCAATTAAAATCAATTAAGGTACCTAAATCTTTTGTTCTAATTGCCAGTCTTCATTAAAAAATATCTTGCTGTTAGTAATTACCACCCTCATCTAAGGACCATTCATTATATAAGAGAGTATTGAATGGTATGCTATCAACACAGGATCTATAGCAGAGGAAGTCCATCCACTGGAAACTACCTCATGGGTTCAATCCCCCCCACCCCCACCCCGCCATAGCAATGTGTAATGTCCTTGAGGAAGACCTTTTATCTTTTACTGGTTCTACTCAGGAAGACTTCATGAGTGATTTAAATGTGTTTTATCTAATTTATAACAACTTGTTTCACAATCAATGTAAAATAAATAAATCTTTAAAAGTCCTTGCAGTACAGTATCTTCAGTTAATGACAGATAGACAGTGAGTGTGGTAGCGCTTAACCTTTTACTTTATAGATACGCTTTTTCCCGCACCAATCACAGAAGGCCTTTGAAAACAGTGCAGGAAGAGTTCAGTTTGCTCCTAACGAGCAATCTGAACACTTCCTGCACTGTTTTCCACTCTGTCAGTTAATATAAACATAATTCATTCATTGCTAATATGTGGTGAGTTAATGCTTTCAATATTAAAGGCGTCAAAAAGCGTCTTTATGCAGTAAAGGGTTAAAATACTGTCTCAAGTAGACACCATGGCGATATCACTGAAAAATGGTTGGAAGCCACCCTAAACACCAAAGAACAATATGACATGATTATAAGAAATGAATGGTGTGCAATATAAAACTTACATTTTATAATAACTCTAATATGCAATGCATATATAATTAAAAATTAAAAAAAAAACAGACAAAAATTAAAAAAATTCTGAAAAAAATGGAACTTGTCCAATTACTAAATTGAGCATCTTTCAAGATAGAAATCTGAACATGATCAGTAATATGTCTGCGGCATTTAACACACTAAGCCACAGTATTTAATGAGGTGGGTTCTTCATCGCCCCAAATCTATGGAGCCTGAATTCACATAGATGCTCTGTAAGATAACATAATATTAATTTTTATTGCTGGTATAAATTTGAATCATCAAAGCATTTTCACACCATCATGCAAATTTCTATGATCCTGCAATGCTGCTCAGTCTCAAATAGACTTTGTTCAGCAGACAGGTATTAAACATAAGTTTAATGAAAACAACTGTCACTGCATAAATAATTTACTCTGAATACCGCAAGGTTAAAGGGCAGCTCCTTTGCATTCCCAGTTATGTAGATATGTAAGTGATAAAGGCTCGAGTTTATCTGGGCTATCAAAGTAGGATGACTGACAAGCCGCGATACTGATCTTTAAAATATTTAAACATAGCTTGATATGGATAGCTGTCGACAGCTTTCCACATGCAAAACCAGAATTGTGATATGAATAACATATAATAAAATTTATCAAATATCATGTTCCAGTTGACATAATACCTTCTGTTTATCCATCCCTTGTCCTGCATGAAAATTAAAATAAGACAAATCTTTAATGTCAGGTGTTTGCATTTTAATTATTTAAAGCCTTATAGACCTTTCAGATTATTTTCAATCAGCTTGGTCTGTCTGTCTGTCTGTCTGTCTGTCTGTCTGTCTGTCTGTCTGTCTGCACATTGACAAACCATTTATGAGCAGCCTCATTTTCAGATATTGAAGGATTTCCGGCTCATGTATGATGACTATATGACATGTATGAAGTAACAAATCATAGAAGTTCTGCAAGACACTAGTATACATACAGTTCCTTGCCCAACAACATATTGTGGGACCTAGTGCATTATATAAAAACCCTGGACTTTACCCTATCAAACTGAGGTCTTTTGGGTCAAGAGGCAAGCATGGCAGCCAATAGAAAACTTTGATATTTAAATATATGCCACATGATCAACATAATCTTGACACTATTTTAACAAAACATTCAATTAATGAAAGCAGATGGTTATTTGTTTGATGATGATGATGATGATGATGCTGATGATGGATTGCGATGATAATGACAATAATGATTTTTTATGATTACGATGAACATAAAGATGCATGATTAATGAACGAATGATGATGAAGATCATGAAAATACGATTATAAAGACAATTGACGATTATGATGAAAACCTGATCATCACCTGTTATTACTGCATTTATTTATTCCAATTTATTTTAGCTCGATTGTTAAGAAAGCTCAGAGCTTATGTGAACCACTCTCAAGTCAGCTTCCTGGGTAGTGTTGTTTGTGAGAGGTATCAGATCGGGCTGGGGATCGAACCTGCAACCTCTGGCCTGAACAGCCAATACTTTATCCACTGTAAAACCACCCAGCTTACAATTTTACAATTTATTTATTTTTATCTTTTAAATGGGGTGGATCTCCATTTTCAACCCAAATCAGGTTATACATGTATATGGCATATCCAGTTTTATTGGAGAAGAAAGAACTGAGAATGAATCTGAGTAGAACCAACATCTTTTTGCAAGTAACTGGCAAACTTGAGGGCCTCATGGAAGATTGAATTTATTCAAATGAGTTCTCTCATTAATAAGTTTTTATTAGTATTATCATCATTATTATCATTATATGCTTTAATATAAAGTTTTTTGAGCAAGCTTGTCCCAAACCTAAAGCTTTAGTGAGGAGAGGTAAATGATTTTGAGATGGCACCTTGGACCACTTGGCCAATTTAAAAGTGTTATAAAAAAAATAAAAATATATCATTATAATCAAATAAACAGCAAAAATTTGCAAAGTCTAATATATCATATAAATTATTGATAAAAACATTTGGATTCCTTCTGCTTGCAAATTCATGATAAGCCAAACTTAAAAATGTGAAATCCTCTGGTGAATAAAAATTCCATTTAGACTATTTTAAATATGACAGACAGCATCTGTAATATGTCAGATCTTACGGTAGCTCATTTAGACCAGTAATCGTAATCCACCTTCTGTTTATCTCCACCACAGATCAATCATATAGCAAAATAATGCATCAGATTTGTATCAAATTTGGCGGAAAGTTATTGAGTGATACAGAGATGCAGAGATTTAGGTGGTTATTAATTTTAAATATACATTTATCTATTACAACTGATGCATCGTTCAAGATGGCCGATAACTGATGGTATGCAATTATGAACGTTATAAAATGAAGACCAAATCTGTTACATGCAAAATTTATGGATTATGACAGACGGCAAATTGAAATTATGTTTTAAGCTGAATGATTATGTTCCACATGCAGTTAACATAAGAAGCATCAATCAAAACAAGTATTTTCAGCATTTATGCAGGAAACCTACTGGCATTTATATGGTTTTAGTTCTAATGAGATGTTTTTTTATAAATTTGGAAAAACAATATTTAAGGTATTCTTATTTTTTTTTAACAAGGTTTAACGCCATTTAACTATTTTCAGGTCGTAAAAGGAATATCCAGTTATTATTGATATATATATATATATATATCTTTATTTCCTCCAAATCATACAGGAGAGCATACAAACAATAATATACATTGTTGACAAAAGACAAATGAAAAAAAGGTAATACTATACAGATTGAAAACATATATAAAGTAACGATAATTTACAATTGACAAAATGATATACAGTCATTTGATAGCTATAATATCATGCACACACACAGACAAACTCGCTCGCACACAAACACACTCACTCACGCACGCTGACATAAATACACAGAATTAAATGAATTATCTTCATATGAAATAACCCTATCGAAACGAAAATTAAGAATTATTAACATGAAAAGCAAATTCATTTGAATCCATATTGGTACATATTCTCTTTATAATATGGCTACATTATCGAAACGAAATATAAGGTAACCATAGAGAACGTTTAATATGGTTTAATAAGCCAGTTTGCACGATTTTGATTAATATTTGATAGTTTATTAACTGCATGACATATTACTTATAACTGCAATACCACATGTTATGAAATGCTAAAACACATATTTTCAAACAGTCCAAGCTGTCTTTTTCATTTAAGAAATATTTCATTCCTGTAAACATATGTATTAATTGTACACGTGTTGGCATATACATTATATAGCAAAACAATTTTACACCAAACCTCACATATAATTTTTGCCATAAATTATCCCGTTTGCTATTGTTATAAATACAATCAAGTAGAACATGTTCAACTAAGTATGAAGATGGCAATCCACATTTGGAACAATTTTGCTGAAATGGTCTTGAGAAAAACCTACACATTATATATGCCATTGTACTACATGATTCTGTATAAATCTTTTCAGTTTTACTCAGTTTCCAGAGTAAGCACAAATCAAAGTTACAATGGATAAGATTGAATCCATTGATGAAGGAAGACCTCAAAATGGATCTAAGTAGAACAACTTTCCTTTCGCAAGTAACTGGCAAGCTTGTTTTTGGAGTGAGCGAAACTCGAACCCATGTCCTTAGCGATGAGAAGTAAGTGATCTTGTGATGGCGCTTTAGCCCACTCGGCCACAGAAGACCCTTTTTTGAGGTATTCAACAATTCTATCATGTGACCTCAAACAGGGACCCAAAAAGGCTCAAATTGGATTCAAATACTTGTCTATGCTCAATTCTAAGATACACAATACATTATGGTTCTGATATAACATAGTCCGATATAACAAAGGCCAATATAACATAGTCCGATATAACAAAGGCCAATATAGCATAGTCCGATATAACATAGTCCGATATAACATTGTCCGATATAACATAGTCCGATATAACATAGTCCGATATAACATTGTCCGATATAACAAAGTCGGATATAACATAGTCCGATATAACAAAGTCCAATATAACATAGTCCGATATAACAAAGGCCGATATAACATAGTCCGATATAAGATAGTCAGATAAAACATAGTAAGATATAACATAGTCCGTTATAACAATGTCCGATATAACAGAGTCGGATATAACATAGTCCGATATAACAAAGTCCAATATAACATAGTCCGATATAACATAGTCCAATATAACGTAGTCCGTTATAACATAGTCCAATAAAACATAGTCAGGCATAACATAGTCTGATATCACATAGTCCGATATAACATAGTCCGATTTACCAAAGTCAGATATAACATTGTCTAATATAACATAGTCCGATATAACATAGTCAGATATAACATAGTCCAATATAACATAGTCCAATATAACATATTCAGATAAAACATAGTAAGATATAACATAGTCCGATATAACATAGTCAGACATAACATAGTCCAATATAACATTGTCCGATATAACATAGTCCGATATAACATAGTCCAATATAACATAGTCCGATATGACATAGTATGATATGACATTGTCTGATATGACATAGTCTGATATAACATAGTCCGATATAACATTGTCTGATATAACATAGTCCGATTAAACATAGTCCGATATAACACGAAACTTGTATAATGTGCTTTTTCTACGGCTCCCAAATTCAAAATTAATATTTCAACCAGATTTATCAAAAACTTTTGCTATAACAAATGATAAAATGATTGAAACTAAATTGCATAGGGAAGTGTATTCGAGTTTTTTCGCTATTTTCCTTCAAACTTTGACCAAATCTTTATGCTTCAATTACACCTAAATAGGCTGACATTATGATAACTACTTAAAGACCAAGTACAGAGCATCACTTTTAACTGATTCACCCAGACAATGGTTTGTCTTGTTCAGATGATCTGGCATATTACATACCAATTGCAAGGCCAATTGTTTATATCAATACAGTAATGCCAATGGGGGCCAGATATAGATTCCTCTTAATTGAATCACTTCTCAATCGTGGGATGCACAGCCCTTGTAGATAGTCGACACGTTGTCTTTATTTTAAAACAAAGGCATTTTTGTCCAAATTATCGATATAATTATACAATAGTAGAATATAATAAAACAGAAAAATGTCAGTAATAACCTTGTGATAAGAGACAGAAAATTTTCAAGAAATTCTGCAAATCATGTCTCACTCCACACGTGGGACATTCCATAGCTGCAATATTTATACCGCAATTCCATCTATAAACACAATCCAGCTCTTTGGCTCTCAGGGACTGCGCTGTATCGGGATCGCGGTGTATACATTATATAAGTACTATTGAAATATACAACATTTTACATACCTAATACCAATTGTTGGATTTTCAGGAAACAAGAGATACCAGCTAAACTTCTCGAAGCACTTCAATTATTACATCCCTAGGACTTTCTGGAATAAAAAAAAAATATTTAAGCATTAAGACAAAACAACATTTTTATAAGCATTTATATCTATGCCATATTCCATTATACGAGCCAGGACTGCAGGTTAGCTAACTTGGTAGCGCTTCTGACTATCAATCCATGGGTCATGAGTTTAAATCCCTGCCCAGTCAGTCTTCATATCTCTATTATATATCACTGTCATTCATCTCTCATTGCTGATTCAAGGGAAGAAAAGTTATCAGTTACTTGCATTTAAGATATCAGAACAATAATGCTGAACTATGATTATCCTACTTGCCTCCTGTTTCATCAACATGTTTAAGTATATACTTAAATAAAAGAAAAGCATCTGGGTGATTGTGATTTTTGACTGGCCTTAGAAACTGCATTTTGAATAAGTTTCATTTACCTTAATCAAGGAATATTTAGTTAACCAGTCAAAGTTAAGCTAAGTTTTTAAGTTTTTAAGTATTTAAGTATATAAAGTTTAAGAAAAGCTTGATGCAACAGAATTTTAGTTATTGAACTCATTTCACAGAATACATAAGATTGTATACTTTTATATTTTAAACGTGTATGACTTTAATTCTTACAAAACTAACAGTATTTGCATACACTGACTTTTCAATATTATTCATTTCACAATAAAAACAATTTCTGGCTGCCAGCCATACACATATTTACATGGTGCTCTCCTAAAAATACTCCAATTAAGAGTTTCAATGCATCGAACTTATTTCTATTGAATGTCTATTCAGTAAAAAATAAAATTTTAAATTCCTTTCATATTTTCCCTTATTCTCATACTAAGAGTTATTGTACCTGCCTGGATATACACTGGCGAGCTGCCATGTTTTATTATGAATATTGCATTATCCCATGGATTATGAAAATATGGATTTACTTTGATCTAACCTCGGCTGTGTCATATATATATTAGAAGTCTTTCATGACATTATATAAGTGTCCTGTTCTATGAAATGGAAAAGTATGCAGCACAATTTGATGTAAACCACAAATTGAGGATCTAACAGGAGTGTTCGTTTATGACTGAATTTATCAATTCTGCAGAGATAAATACAGCAATAATCTTAATAAGAAGATTAATCAACTAAATAATAAATGAGCACTAATTTAAGATTCACTTGGGGGGGGGGGGTGGGGGGGAATGGTACATTTACCATTTATTTACCACCTCTGAAAGGTACAAGGAAATATCATGCATATTAGTTTCCACGAGTCATCGTATGATGAATTGTCTCAAAATAACATCATTCCATGACATACTGATATTTATAAATTTGGGCAAGTCGAAAAGCAGCTCAACATTTTTCATAAGACAGCCGATTTATATGGAAAATGCCGACCAATGAATCGATAGTAGTATCATCATATTAACTCTTAGATTGATCTTCACCTCATTTCCAGCAAACAATATGATAGTCCAAGTCAGAAATTCAGACTGCAACAAGACGAGAAAAATATGCAACCAGTCGTGGACACGATGAAGAACCTTGCAGTCGCAAGGCAAATGATCTACTGACTGTCCTAGCCAGACAGCTGACTTGCAAGCTATGTACACACTGTTACAGTAGCACTTGCAAATGACGTAAACCACAAGTCCTGCAACTAACAATCTAGCTGAATGGAGTTTGATGCCATTTCCCAACAAAATTTACAAGTTATGCAGCATCTGGTTTCTGTTGGTGAAGGTCATGACCGCAGAATAGATCCAACATCCTTCCAGAAGCAACTGGTAAACTTTTACACATAAAATGTTCGGATCAAGCTTCGCTCAAACCCAAGACCTCAGCCATGAGAGTTTAATGACAGTGCGTTATCGCCGAATCTAGTCCGACAGACCATGCTTTTATTTTTCAATTGGCAATGTTATCCGTGGTTTTTGAAAATATGGTTTTCAGTAGTGATATCATCATCATCATCAAAATCATCACCATCATCATCCTCACCATCGATCCCATTCTAATGTTTATGGAAAAAACAAAGGTGTGCACTACAAGAGTATATCATTGATATAGTGCCAATAGGGTCCTAGAGTTTGACCATGCCATTGGAATAAACATTTCCTCCCTAATTTTGCATAACCACAGATACGAGATGTGATAATTCCCTCCTCAGAGCCCTTGGCTCCATTACCCAGAAATGAAAACACTAAATTCTTGTCCAGCACAAAAAAAGAAAAATATTAGGTAAGATTTCATTCAAAGAGATCTTGCTCGTTTGAACAATACAATCTGCCATATACTGAAATCACATTTCAGACGAGATGAGCTTTTTACTATAGCAATGGCATTTGTTTCATGCTTGGAATTACATGTACATTGTATATTATACCAAATGCTGCTAACTAAGGGGACGACTTACGACACATATTAATATGACAAGGGGTCCTCCGTGGCCGACTGGTCTATGGCGCTGTCTCAAGTTCACTTACCTCTCACTGCTAAAGTCGTAGGTTTGAGTCCCGTTTGTTCAAAAATCTTTATTTGAGAAAGTTTCTAGTTACTTGCAGAAGGACGGTGGTTCTACTCAGTCTGATGTCTTCCTCCACCAGTAAAACTGGATATGCCTTATACATTACCTGAAATGTGTAGAAAATGGCGTTACACCCCATTCAAAAAATAAAAATATGACAACTCTGGTTACAATGTATATAATATGATGCATCTCTAAAGACCTACATGTCCAATCTGTAAGTCAAGTAACTGCTTCATCTCTGGATCAATTTCAGTTGCATATTTAATGTGTGAGCTGATCCTTGAAATTATGATGATTGGTTATGACGGCCATTTTGACAGTTCCCATTTATTTGCGACGCTCATCCATCTTCTGACTTCAAAATAATATTTAAAGGCAAGCAAATGAAAACTAATTTCATACTTATTGCATATTCACCTTTTTTTTTTCAAATTAACCTACCGGTATCTCTTTTCCAACTGGTTTGAGAAATTACAATTTGGTATATTATTTTTATGCTCCACTGCGAGGTAATTTATAATTACCAAAAAAAAACAACACTTATTTTTTAAAAAAAACAAAAACAAATTCATTGGCATGAGATATTTAATCTTTTAAATACACTATATTAACGCGTTGATTGCTTTTTTGCTTTTACACTTTTTCCGAAAGTTAACCAAGCGTATTTCTCTCCATGACTCATTTCGGCGAAGATTTTATAGTCTGTTGAAGATTAAGATCTGTGCATCTTGCAGTCAGTCGCATTTTGCCTTGAATGCACAATGCCTAAACATAAAATATTTCATGAAAGAAGTTCTACTCGGCTAAAGCATTGAATGTAGTGCCCTACACTTCATATCACTAGGGGATAAATGTTGCTCGCGTGCCAAAAATGTGCGAAACCTTCATTTCCATTTTGTTTGTGAATAAATCACCATATGTAATACCGCTGTTGTAGTAAAATAAAAGATTTTAAATTTACTTAAAACTCTGGAGCACAGTCACAATGGCAGTACGAAATATATTACCAGATTTGGCTATCAAATTCCATGACACTTTTCTCTTTTTTTTTTAAAGATATGCACATATTTAATAGGAAGCAACAGCAGCTATTTTATTTACATATCAAATTATACGACATTTCAAGAATGTGTTAGAAGTTGAATTATACCTATGGCATGGACATGTATGATAAATTTGGCAATGTACAGACCCCGCACTACAGATGTCTTTACAATTTGAAGATTCACACAAAGGGAGATAATCCCCATCATTTACACATCACATGATATTTCTAATTTCATGCTGATTTACATCTGTAACATTGGATTTAACCATCAGGATAATTATGTGAGTCTGTAATTACGTGGGTTAAACTTGGGATTTACATCTGTTACATGGGTTAAACTTAGGATTTAACCATCAAGATAATTTTGTGAGTCTAAAATCTAATTTCAAATTAATTTATGATGGATCAAGACCTTTGGAACCTTCCAATTTCAAATTTAATCCTACAAAATTGCATACCATAATATACAACATTTATGACTTGCATGCAAAATTTCAGTAAAACTGACAAAAAACGCAATAATTGGCATGCATAATTTATAGGTGCTTTTGGGGGTAATGAAAATAATTTCAAATAACACAAATTGTTTTTGGTGACTAAAATGATACTTGACTTGAACTCTTCAAATTGTAATTGATTGATTGAATATTTAGCATCATTTTTATGCCATCAAGGGCTAACAGACAAATTGTAAATCCTTTTTTGTAAATCCTTTTTTGTAAATCCTTTATTGTAAATCCTTTATTGTAAATCCTTTATTTGTCAAGTATCATTTTAGCCACCCAAAATTTTTTTTATGTGTTATTTGAAATTATTTTCATGAAATTTAAATAAACACTTCCTTAATTAACTAGAGACTTGTAAAAGAATAATACTGGTAGTTGTCAAGTTTCTTTAATTCATGCCAACTACCTCAACAACCTACCGGTAGCCACCCCAACCATTAAGTCCAAAAAGGGCCATAACTGTGCCAAAATGCAATCCAGAGTTATGGTTCCTGTCTCTGTGTGTACTATTGATGATGGTGAACACACATGCTAAGTTTCATTCACATCCAATGAGTGGTTGCATAGATATCTTAAACTTAAATGTAAAAGTTTAACCTGGGTGTATACAGACGACACCGCCGCCGGGGTCATGGCAATAGCTCTCCTAGGACTTTGACCCAGCTAGCTAAAAAGTCGTAAAACCTCATACAAACAAAACTCCATAGCGTTCAAACAATTTTAGAATAGTAGTTCTGAGGCAGGATAACAGTAAGATAGCTGGCAAGGGTATCAAGTTAGAGGTCAGTGTACCCCACCTTGGCAGTTATATAATACAATCTAGACACGTTATGACACATGACTTAGACGGAATGTTATACAGAACTAGATTAGTTTTTTTCTACATGTGCATACTTTGTCGAATCTGCACAAATAAAAAAATTCAAAGGGCCTTAAAATTAATTCAGCAAATTTTACTTGAGGAAAATTGAATTTAATCCTTAAATTTAAAAAATACAGACAAAAGTATTTTATTTCATAATTCCAAAAACAATAATGGATAACTTCACTCATTCATCTCCGTGATGATTGATATATGACATTGCGTCTCATTATCATTCGTCTCTCACCGCTGATTCAAGTGGGGAAAGTTATCAGTTACTTGCGGAGATTGGGTGTGCTTGAGTACTGGTTAACCTTCCAGGATCCCAAAACAGTGGTTAGGTTAACTGATCATCTGTATGCATTTGATGGCATAAAAATGACACTAAATATTCAATCAATCATTCATCAAAGTATTACCTTACTTTGTCTCATGTCTCAATGGATGAACTTGACTTAGCAATTTTAAATATTAATGGAATGTGGTATAAAAATTATTTATATTCAGAAAACTCAATGCATGAATGAATGAATGAATGAATGTATGAATAAATTGGGTTTTACAGCGTACCAACACATTATAGGTTATTCCGTGCAAACAGGAAGAAAGATTCCAGGTTTACTCTACATGTAAACAACAACAAATTAACATACAGATTTAAAAAAATCATATCAACAAATGAATATGCAGAATGAATCTATAACATTTACACCTGCAGAACCTCAGAGTTTCAGCAAATTCTATCGTATTACTCAAATTGTCACTTCTTACTTCATGCAGGAGTCACAGTGATCCTTTTCTTGCCATCACTGATATGGCCCCCTGGAACCAAACAGGGGTTGGTAATTAAATCACAGTAATAAACATGACAAAATATCATAAAATGAACATGACAACCATTCCTACCCCTCTACAGAGATCAACAGTGATTTTATTCTAAGCCAGAACCACACAGGCTGCAAAACTCAAATGTTTCTTTAACAACATAATTACAAGTGCAGTTATTTCAGAGATTTGCTTTCACAATTTCATCCCAATATGCAATACAAGAAAACAAAACTACCGGTACATGTAGTTAAAAATATAAAATTTCATATTGCAGACTTTTTTTTAAATGTTCTTTATGACTCAATTTGATCTCCCAATTATTTCCCTTGAGTTAGTCATAAGTTCACAATTCCAATTTAATTTCTGTTTAAACTTATCACATAAATCACTTTATATGAAATTCTATAAATCGCTTGTCAATTATTCTATACAAAAAAACACGAACCTACAAAGAACAAATCACTTAATGGTTTTACAACCCTAGATGCACGGAGACATAAATTTCACATTTATTATCAAATCTCGCACATTTGGCTCAAGGTAACTGGCCTTTAATTTTAATAGCTACCTGTTACATAATTAAACAATTTGGCCAATTATCATAATTTAGTGACACTGTAATGCACAAGAAATTTATTGGCAGTAAATAAAGCGAAATATATCTAAAGTACAATTAAAACATACCCTGCAGCGCTTTTTCCAATAGATATTATAGCATACTGTATATCTGATGAATATGGTTTTGATCAAAGTTAACTTTAAAATCACCACCTATTATAACAATTGTGAAGGAAAGATAAGAGCTGAAGTTATGGATATGAATCAGGGATAGTAACATGGGCACCAATATCAAACAGTTAAACAATAAGCATCAATGATATTATAAATTATATACACTGCAAAAAAAGTATTAAATGAAAAATATATATAGGGACTTCCATGACAGTGTTGAAATGATTAAAGAATGTGTCAAAGATAATGCTTGTTTGCTGATCTGAAATATTTCTTGTTTTCATACAAAACCATCAGATGACAGTGACAATGCACAGTGTAAGGTTTCTAACAATTAAAATCAATGTCATTTATATTATAAAAAATGTTGGTCCACGCAGACATCACGGAGACATAATCTTAGCTTCACGTTTATTTAAATCTATCGATTTCTCCCAAGAGGAAAAAGAAACATTTTCACAAATCAGGTTAAGATTCACTCACTTACAAAAGTACTGTACTGTACTGCACTGCACTGCACTGCACTGCACTGCACTGTACTGTACTGCACTGCACTGCACTGCACTGTATTATACTGTACTGGATCTATCTTGGAAGATTTTGGGCATGATTTTTCTAACTTGTAAGAACTTATTAAAATAAATAAGTTTAAAACATCAAATATTGCTTACAAAATAAATGACCAGAGCCTGCCATAAGTAAACGGTAAATGACTGACATTAATAATGTATTTCTGTTTCTAACTTCATCAAAAATAAGTACATGAGACATATATATCGACTAACAATATATGGCATCACATATCTTTAGGCATTATTAGAAGTTAGCGAGACAACGACACAGCCAGGTATCATACCCACAACCACCAGTAATTGTGAGGCTGATGCTCAACAACTGAGCTGTAACCATTGGTAACAAGTTATGCACGTCATAAACCTACGGGAATTTATTGATAAACATGTTTTCGTATCTGTATTTCCCCCACTGATCCTTGAGATTGTGACTGTAACTATGATCTACAGACAACGTTCTAATGTTGCGTAAATCAACAATAAACTTCAATTATAAGATAGTGCATGCATTTTTTGAAAGGGAAAGGACAGGTAAATTGCTACAATTATAAGTGCATTATTACTGCACAATGTATAACTTCAAGAAAACAAACATTAGAGCAAGCAATTTGCAAATTGCTTTTGTTTATTCAGACATTATTGTAGTACGGGTATGCAGTTATGGAGATAGTGAAAATATTTTTGCATGAAGTTTTGCCCTCCATAACATCCATTTATGGTTTTTGTATTACACACTGACAGGAATGTAGCCTGATAAATGTTTTCCTTTTATTGCACCTCTACCCATGTTTCAGACAGACAGCTAATGTATATGTTAGTAGTAATACATAGTAAATATTTCTGACATCTATATTATTACTGAATTATATTGTCGACATTTTAGTTCAAAATTATACCTTTTTTTTATCTGAAAATTTATTTGTGTCTGTTTCACCCATTAATTGGTGTATAGGGCTCTAATTAAGTGTTCCCCATCAGTCGTTAACCTGCTTTGTAAACCAAACCAAAAACAAGGGTATAATTGTTTAAGAAATTTATAATTTGTTTTCGGTGGTAGCGTTTCTTTTGTAGATTTCCAAATCATTTCATGAGCTCAATGAATCCAATGGCTGTGTTGAAAAATTTGAATGTATGCAGTTTTTTTTTTTTTTACAGACAAAATTTTGGGTTCACTACACAGCAAACATTTTTGTGCCATTTTCTATGTAGAAGATTAAAAGTACAACCATAGAGTGGTTTTTGCACCATGTCCCATTTTTTTGTGTGCGTTTTTTTTAAACACAGTTCAAAGTTTACTCACGGTCACTACGATGATTGATAGACGATAATGAGTCACATTGTCATTCATCTCTCACCGATGGTTCAAGTGGGAAACTTATCAGGAACTTGTGGAGAATGGTTAGGTTAACTGATCACCACTAAGCCCTCAATGGCATAAATAATGACACTAATTATTTAAACAAACAAACTCTTATCTATATTTCACTAGTATACATGTTTGATTGTTAATTGTTAATTGTTAATTGCTTATTCATGTCATTTAAAAATTACTTCATTAAAATCCTGACAGATATGAAATTGACAGACAAATTGAAATTGGGTGTTTCACCCATTGTCCCCAGGGCCTGTCCCAGACACTACCATTATCACCTCCTCTGATAATAGAAAACCCAGTATTTAAAATGTTTCTATCAACTTTTACCAACAAGTCAATTAAATCATTTCAAAAATCCAATAATGCTCTCTTCAAAATTAATTTTCAAACAATGATCATTCTCACCATGTAATTTTCTTTTTTGGCAAATGTGGAAAAAAATTATCAGAAAATTAGAGGCTGTACAAAATTTAATATCCCAGCACAAAGGACTAAATACTAGGTAAATTGTCATGTGTCTATATTATATTCAGATATAAGTATATTGTTGTTCAACACTGACTAACATTGTATTTATATAATAGTGACACATTTGGAAATTTAAAAAAAATATTGTTGTAATATACAAAGGCCTGATTTCATCAGTTGAGAGGCTAAATTCTCGTTTATTTGTGGACAACTTATTCTTAGGATAGGTGGGTTCAGTCCGCATCTAAGACTTCAAGAATGGAAGCATTGAATATTTAGAAGATAGTTTTCCAACTAATTTACCCTGTGACGGTATAAGATCAGCCGGGTTTTGTACATGATACAACAGGACTGTGACAGCGCAATATATATATATTTATGGGAGAGATAATAATTAATTATTAAATATTAATTAATACACCTAAACAATACTGAATTCTTTAAAATTATTTTTAAAAAAACGAGCGCTTTCGAAATATATATTATTCCTTCTTCAGGGGATGAAAATGAAAATATAAATGATGATAATGTTAAGATGTCAAACGACTACGATGATAAAAACATGGAAGTGTGGAAAAATCACAATAAAAATTAATAAAATTAAAAGGTGTATTTCTATTCTCCTTTATATATATATATATATATATATATATATATATAGCTCAGAGAGATATGTTTGCAAGACACCATACCCTACAGTAAATTCGACTTATAAAATAAAAATTTATAATAGCCATTGAATTAAACACCACTTTCAACACAAGACAGGTCATATGATTATGGCATATCAAGTTTACATTGGTGAAGACAGACCTTAGAATGAATCTAAAATTAAATGAAGTCTGAATCCCAAACTGTTGAACTGTGTGTTGGAGTATGATTTCATCTTCCATTATTTCATTTAAAATGTTAAAACTCATACAGGCCAAAAAAAACAACACCAAAAATTATTAGTCCAAATTTCCCAAATGCATTCTCCTTAACTTTAATTTATGTAGACTAATGATTAGATGGGAAATATGTGAACCGTCAAGCATGGCAAGTCAATAACGATTATCCAGTGTGCTATCTATGCATTATAAACAAAAATAACTAATTGCTAATTAACGCTTGAAGGTTATCTCGCGGTCAATCAAACTCAATGTATCATATTTTGTAACAAAAAATACATCAATGATTTTTGTTGTTGAAAAGTTGGTTGTAATCCTTGATCAGCAGGTATTTATTGATGATCCCTTCCAATTATCATGATGTTCAATCAGTTGAAGTAATCTCATAAACTGTCATGTCATCACATACAATGGTGTCAGAATGATTGCACCTGATGAGTATCTTTCCCATAGGGATATACTGATGACTGAATTGGGTTTTGACACCCATTTTTCATTCGCTTCGCATGCAGTAGGTCATGGGTACAATCCCCGACTGGGTTTTACCATAAAATTGGGGGAAAAAAAATGTACTAGAAGCTGCCTTGCTTGACGCTCAGCATTTAGAGGATAGTTCTAGGTCTGGTTGACCTGGTTTTAGTATAATGTGACTGGATGGGGTATCATACCATGTGTCTGCGGTATGATACTCAAGTCTGCCGGTTGAAATAATCACAATTTGACAGAAAAATTGTTGAAAGTGACGATAAACACCGTACAACAACAACATTAACACCATTTTCAACAAGTAACAGACTATATACTGCATATCTAATTTCATTGGTTGAGGAAGACCGAATCTGATTAAAACCTTTGATCACCGACCTTCTGCAAATAATTCTAATTTAGTTTTTGGACCAAATTGGGTTTGAACTCATGACCTCAGCAGTGATATGTTTGGTTTTCATTGGATGATGGTGCCTTAGACCACTCTTCCACATTGCTAATTGACCTTAAGCGAGCTTGACTATAATGCTCTGCCCACTGGATATGTTAAGCTGTTTGTCCAAGTAAATACAATGTGGTGTTTACTTAGACAATGTCAGCTTGTCTAAGGAAAATGGTAACACTGGAACCAATATCGATTGGTCTATTGACTTGACACGTCACGTCAACGGATATAACATTACCCAAACTATCATCAAGCCCCAGTAACAATGGTTATGTTATAGGACATGTTAAAACAACTAAATGAAACACAGCCGTGATCTATTAATACAGAATGAGGCTACATGTGAGGCTGATGCTGTACTACTAATCCATGGCTGTGTCACATGTAGCCTGATGATATAGGGTATGAGGAGACAGCGTATTTATTATTTGGATATCCAATCTGCTGTCAATAATGCCCTATTGCCCCAGATCAAATTATGTATGGTCTTTCTGGAGATACAAAACAAAAAATCTTTAAAAGGTTCCTTAGACATGTGCAATATGTCATATTATATCACATGCTAGAGGTTGTGGGTTCAATCCCACAGCTGTCAACATGCGATCATTCTCTTACCATTTGTCATTATTATGACATTTAATGCATTCACAGGAAATGAACAACAGAACTTTCCTTAGGTTTTAAGAAGAATATTATGTCACTTGTTAACACGATGTAATTATACAAATAAAATGTCTTAAAGGGAATAAAAGAGGATTTTCAAAATTTTTAAATCCAATACATCATGTATATATATATATATATATACTCACTGGTATCACCTAAAAGGATATCTATTTAAACATGTCACAATAATAATTATATTGAAAAGGAATTTCCTAACTTGGGCTGTACCCTAGGTTAAACTACAAAAAACATTTCCCATTTATAATTGTACCATATTTTGTGGCATATTAAATGAGCCACATGATTTCAGTTTAATTTCAATTTGATCCGTCATACAGGTTTTACACATTGTAAAATTGCTTCATCTTAGAAAGAGTCTGAATGATGATGTGAAGGTAGCTGAGCCGTATTTAAGTGCTGTCAATTTTTAAAATGGGGATTTCGCTTCAAGTTTACCAATCCAATTTTAATATTGATTTAGTCAAGTTTTGGTTGATTTAACATACCAAACTATTTGGATTTATTTATTAATAATAACGAGAATACTTTTTATCTATTTTAAAATTATTTTTATTTTTTAAGACTTTCATTATGAGTTAAGGTTAGAGTTAGGGGTTAGGGTGTTTTTTCTGATATACTCCCTTTAAACGATGGTTTTAAACTATTTTTGGCTACTTGTACTTTCAGAATATGAAAAGTGCATTACCCCTGGACACTCCATCTTCGAGCAAGTACTAAACGTGCACATTTTGTTTAATTTCAAACAATCAAAGAAACATAAAACAAACAAGCAATTACAATAATGTGTGGAAATTTAACAAATAAGTTCTATTTTGAAAACATACTTCGCTTTTATGGCAGACTTTTGTTGTTTTACACAGTGATTAATAAATAATAGCTTCACAAACTTATTTATCTTACATCGACTGTGAAACAAGTTCTTACTTCATGTTCAACAATAACAAGACAATCGAGTCATGCTCAAAATCTTCCTCAGCAGAACAAATTTCTAAGCAGATTATATGGATAAAATGTCTTGCTTAAGGACATCAAATATAGACATGGCAGAGGATCGTACCCACGACAACCGGATCTTTGATCCAATGTTTTAACACTGGACCACACGCTTCACAAATAACTTATCCTATTGAAAAGTGATTAATAAATGATATTGGTTGAGCTTCAATGTTTGTAAATCATATATACATGTAACGATTGCAAATTTAATACGAATTTAAAGTAATATGATATAATATCAAATGGGGGTTTAACGTCATTTTCAACACATTTCAGGTTATATAATTATGGCATATCCAGTTTTGATGGTGGAGTGGTGGAGGAAGACCTCAGAATAAATCTGAGAAGAATCACTATTCTTCCACAAGCAACTGGCAAACTTTCTTACATAAAGATTTTTGGTGCGAGCAGATCTCAAACCTACAACCTTATCTGTGAGGTGAGTGACCTTCAGGTGGCGCCTTAGGCCACGGGGGAATCCGATTATATATCTAATAAATATTTTATAGTGCAGAAGTGTAATAAACTAATCCACAACATATTCTTAATAATTATAGACCGATTGTAATTTCTGCACCGGTTTGTCACTCATTATCACTCAGCTTTTTATGTACAATTCCATTTTTAGCTACCTTCCAACCTTCCTAAATATCTGAGTGTTGTTGACAAATCATCAAAAACTGACTTATTTTAATATGACAACTTCATACAATGATTGACGGAAGCCAGTATGTTATTTATAGAATCTTGGAAAATCCCATTCTTACTTGTTTCTCATAGAGATGATAAAATAAATAAATGGTAAATTAATTTTTTGTGATAAAAGAATGTGACATTTGTGTTCATTAAAATCATAAGCAAAACTGACTGACATAATGCTAGGCAAAAACTTGCATAATGATTCTTTACAAACTCGTTTGATAAATTCAATAATAAACAAGCAATCATGAAATGTCCTCGGTATCAGACAATTATACAAGACAATTTTCCATGATATTGTTTAAATATTAAGCATAATTTTTATGCAATCGAGGGCTAACAGACGATCAGTTAACCTAACCACTCTTTACTGGAATCCTGGAAGGTTAACCAGTTTTCAAGCACACCCATCTCTGAAAGTAAGTGATACCTTTCCCACTTGAATCAGCAGTGAGAGACGAATGACAATGACATGCAATGTCGTATATCAATCATCACGAAGACCGAGACCAGGCAGGGATTTGAACGCAAGACCGCTAGATTGATAGTCAGACATGCTATCAACTGAACTAACTGAGTCAAGCCCTCTACATTAAACATAAAAGAACAGTTTCCTTAGTTAAATTTCAAACTTTGTATATATATTCATACAAACGTAATTATTGAAACGTGTCAACTGTTTACGCGGAAACTACTATATTTGTGTACGTGATTATAAAATTACCAATATAGTTCTACAAATTTCCTTAACAACTCAATTCAATTAGAATCCCTCAATATTCAGTGTGTACTTCAATAAATGGCGCTACGCCCGTTTTTTTGAATAGGCTCTTTCAAAAAGTAATCAAACCCAATTTTCCAATAAAAAGTTGAGAAAGTTATGAAAATATTTGTACTACTAATTGAAACATCTAAAGGAAACGCCATCTAGGTTTGGAAATACAATTAGTCAGGCAACTCTTAATCCTTAAATAATTAAAATCACCATAACTCTGTCATACCAAGTAGGGAATAGGTCTTATATTAAGCCCAAATATACATTTCCATTCTTCGCGATCAATAAAAACTTGGTAAAAACAACAAAAATGGTGACAAAATGTTGACAAATATTTACAAAAATAATTTACACAGGTTGACTTGACCGCATAAACGTATGCAGGTGGTAAAACCAATCAAACAATCAAAAACCAATGTTGGATTATCAAGGAGTAACGTCAGTTTTATTTATCTACAAAAGTACATGTGTATTTTGTAAAAACAAGCTGTAAGGTTCCCCCCCAAAAAAAAATTGCAAGTCATTGTGTCGATGACCACCTGAGATCTCAGAAATTACAGCTGTGTCAGTTACATTGCAAGGCCCTATTAGATCATAATTTAAATTAAAGAAATGTTAAAATTTCATTTTTACCTCCTCAGAAATGTTGTTGGTATTGCTCTCATCATTGCAGCAAAACTTTCTTTATTTTACAATGATCATGAAAAACACTCTTACAAACAACTAATGCAAATCCATAACACTTCAGTGTTCCCAGGTAGAACCAGTACTAACATTACAACTAATGCAAATCCATAACACTTCAGTGTTCCCAGGTAGAACCAGTACTAACATAACAACTAATGCAAATCCATAACACTTCAGTCTTCCCAGGTAGAACCAGTACTAACATAACAACTAATGCAAATCCATAACACTTCAGTCTTCCCTGGTAGAACCAGTACTAATATAACAACTAATGCAAATCCATAACACTTCAGTCTTCCCTGGTAGAACCAGTACTAACATGACAACTAATGCAAATCCACTACACTTCAGTCTTCCCAGGTAGAACCAGTACTAACATAACAACTAATGCAAATCCATAACACTTCAGTATTCCCAGGTAGAACCAGAACTAACATAACAACTAATGCAAATCCACTACACTTCAGTGTTCCCAGGTAGAACCAGTACTAATATAACAACTAATGCAAATCCATAACACTTCAGTGTTCCCAGGTAGAACCAGTACTAACATAACAACTAATGTAAATCCATAACACTTCAGTCTTCCCTGGTAGAACCAGTACTAATATAACAACTAATGCAAATCCATTACACTTCAGTGTTCCCAGGTAGAACCAGTACTAACATAACAACTAATGCAAACCATAACACTTAAGTCTTCCCTGGTAGAACCAGTACTAATATAACAACTTATGCAAATCCATAACACTTCAGTGTTCCCAGGTAGAACCAGTACTAACATAATAACTAATACAAATCCATAACACTTCAGTCTTCCCAGGTAGAACCAGTACTAACATAACAACTAATGCAAACCATAACACTTCCGTGTTCCCTGGTAGAACCAGTACTAATATAACAACTAATGCAAATCCACTACACTTCAGTCTTCCAAGGTAGAACCAGTACTAACATAATAACTAATGCAAATCCATAACACTTCAGTGCTCCCAGGTAGAACCAGTACTAACATAACAACTAATGCAAACCATAACACTTCAGTCTTCCCAGGTAGAACCAGTACTAACATAACAACTAATGCAAATCCATAACACTTCAGGTCTCCCAGGTAGAACCAGTCCTAACATAACAACTAATGCAAACCATAACACTTCAGTCTTCCCTGGTAGAACCAGTACTAACATAACAACTTATGCAAATCCACTACACTTCAGTGTTCCCAGGTAGAACCAGTACTAATATAACAACTAATGCAAACCATAACACTTCAGTCTTCCAGGTAGAACCAGTACTAACATAACAACTAATGCAAATCCTTAACACTTCAGTGTTCCCAGGACTAACATTACAATTAATGCAAATCCATTACACTTCAGTGTTCCCAGGTAGAACCAGTACTAACATAACAACTAATGCAAATCCATAACACTTCAGTGTTCCCAGGACTAACATTACAATTGATGCAAATCAATTGCACTTCAGTGTTCCTAGGTAGAACCAGTACTAACATAATAACTAATGCAAACCCATAACACTTCAGTGTTCCCAGTACTAACATAACAACTAATGCAAATCCATAACACTTCAGTCTTCCCAGGTAGATCAAGTACTAACATAACAAGGGTTGTCAGATGACAACAAAGCTCGCCGATGGGATGAAACTCACCACCCATGCAAAGATTGAGATTGGAGGCAAACACCAAAACTTAAACACAACTAAAAGCAAACAGGGTCTGCCGCCAGATCATGGCAATAGCTCTCCTTGGACATTCATCCAGGCGAGCTAATAAATTATGCGGATAAAGCGCACAGTCTCAAGGAGTCTGGACACAACCCAGTTCTGTAATACACTACAGTGGTATCAAAATCAGCAATAACTGTCTATATGTTTTCAAACAAAATATATTAATGACATACATTTGGCTCATCTCTTCAATACTTCATAATAAAGATATATGCCCAATGTTTTGAAAACTTAAAAAAAGTTATTTCGAGCCGAAAGTCCATGCAGATACCAAAATAATCTTGGTTATGTACATAATTATTAGAAATTATAACAAGTGACCCTAGTGAATGGCACACTTCTATACAACAATTCTTAAAAAATATATTATCATATAAATCATATTCATAAACCAAATTAATATAAATATATATAATATTATGTACACATTTTTATATAAAAAACTTTTAATCTCAAATCTCATTATCAACAATTTGTTAATCTCTATGTCCAAGGCACACTTATGTTAAATGCGTCCCTCATACATACATTAACACCTGCATTATATCTATTCTATTTATTCATAACTTATTCAGAAAAATATGAATAAATAAATATGATTTACACTGAGTTAACCCCAAATTACAGCCTACAAAATCTTACCATTGATACCTCCATGGACACCATACGAAGTTATATTACTTACACGTAAAAACTAACCTTTATTTAACCTATAGAATATTCGAAATATTATAATTAAAACACGGATGGTGTGACAAGGGTCAATATTTACAGAGGGTATCACATCATCTCCGCTAATTACGCCAAATTACCGCACAGTGATCAAAGGATAGGTAGCCGTTAAGCACAGAATTCATATCATTGGCACGACAGGAGGGCTTCGGTTTTTTAATTTGCAATATTGGGGACATATTTCAGGTGTTTTTCACTCTTGGGTGACATTGAAAGCAGCTTATTGGTATTAATTAATTATATCTCCTAATTAAATTTAATCTATAATGACCGTTAGTTTTGGTACAATTATATGGTAAGCAGGTAAACTAGGATCAAATGCGGCCAATAAAGAAGATTGATGGACCAATGAACCGTCAAAAAGTTGTACAGTTATGCGAGTTTCTGGTCTATTAGGCCATTATAAATTAATTGCTAGTTTATCAACTTTTTTAAAAAGTGGGAGGGGATGGAGGTGGTGGGGGAGAATTTGATTATTTTATTCTTTTTTAATATATATATATATATATTTTTATGAAAATAAAGAGTAAGGGCTGCATGAAAGTTAGGGGGTGGGTGGGTATAAACAAGCAATTAATTTATTATGGCCTTATGACAGAGTGTCAAATGATGGGCACTATGAGCCCTATCTCCACCATGACCATTTATTGAACTTTTCATCTACATTTTGTTAACTTTATACTAATCTATTTTAGCTGATGGCAAAGAAAGCTCAGAGCTAATATGAACCACTCAAGTCTGCTTCCTGTGTAGAAGCTGAAACCTGCAACGTCTGGAGTGAGCGGCCATAACTATATCCACTACACTACTGCCCTGCTTTATTCAAAACACTAGCAAGGATGACAGTGAATGTGCTGTGTTCAAGCAAGCAATTATATAGAGACAGAAAGGCAACTGATTTCGATTTTGTGAACGCTCGCTTATTCACACAAAATCTCGCAATATCTTGTTTTCAATTATCTTAACTTCCGTTCAACTCAGGAATGCAAATCAAAATTCTTACACTGCAGAATGAAATTGTCATCGAAACAATACCATTCCCAGAAATTTGTGTTCAAAATTGTTGAAGTACTTGTGATTGCAAAATGTGTATACTGCAGCTAAAATAATGACAAATTACGATAAATTTTCCTTTAAACCGTAATATCTTTAATTTCAGAGCTTTTTGCTTGATCGAAACATGTTTAAACATCTAAGATTGCATACAACTTACAGTTTATGTACAAGAAATCAGTTGCCTGTGAAGTATGATTGATTTAATTACAAATTATGAATCCTTTGTGTGCCGTTTCATCAACATTTAGTCAGGAGATGCAAGTTTCCTATCCTTCTTTACAAATCCCAGTGTGCGATATTAACTTTTTTATGATCATGGCCACAGGGCCATGAACTTTTCAAATGTCATGGCCCCAGCAGAATTGTCATGGCCCTAACTTTTTTCAATGAAAAACACTAAAATCATTAATTATAATAGTTACACTGAGCTACATGTTTAGGGTTACTAAGCATTATACTCCTTGTAAAACATAGATATGTTTTTTGTTCTAAGAAGCATTTCTGTTAGGCCATAATAAATTAATTGCTTGATTATCATCCCTGCCCGCCCCCTAATTTTCCTGCTGCCCCTGACACTTTTTATTTTCATAATTTTTTTTTTTAAAAATAGGAAAAAAATTTATAAAATAAAAAATAAAATCTTCCAATCCTCCCCATTTTCAAGAACAATTTTTATGAGAATCTAGCAATTACCTAAAAATGAAAAAAAACAAAAACAAAAATATTTTAACCATTTACTTCATAGATACGCGTTTTCTCGCACCAATCACAAAAGGCCTTTGAAAACAGTGCAGGAAGAGTTCAGATTGCTCGTAACAAGCAATCTGAACACTTCCTGCACTGTTTTCCACTTAACATAATTCATCCATTGCTGATACGTCGTGAATTATTGTTTTCAATTTGTAAGAGTCCAAGAAAATGCTTATGGAGCAAATGGTTAATGGACACTTAAGAAATTTTTCTCAAATAATTTTAAATTATCTTTTTTAGTGTAGTTTGTTTCTTTCAAAATGAATCAGTATAATTTTCTAAAAGCTAATTTATTTTTCCATAACCTTTTAAATGTCACCGCGAAGACTGGAAAGGGCGCCACAAACATGGACCAGCCAGTTTAAATTGGTATAAGAAAGTCATGCATGCGTGTCTCGATACCTTATAACAAAATGGCAGACGTTGTAAATAAAAAGTTTTTCAAAATGATTATCGTCTGTACATTTATGACAGTAAAATAACATGACTTTTTTTAAAAGTTTCACAATTTGCACATTTCATCTTTATATACCAACAACCTAAAACCGGGTTTATATTAGCGCTATTGTTGCAGCGTACATTGTTTTCAAAGATGTTTTCTTCAAATCGCAAAAATATTGTCATGGCCCAACGGTCCATGAACTTAAAATTTATCATAGCCCAGCCACCGTTAATGTCGCAAACTGAAATCCTTGGTTCAAGCTTATAGAATTTGTTTCACAATCAATGTAAAACATGCATTTTGGGGTTTAACTCCATTTTCATCACATTAAAGGTTATATACATAGCACCTAGTTTTATTTACAGAGAAAGACCTCAGAATGAATCTGCGTAGAACCACTTTTCCTTCACATGTAACTGGCCTTCACGAATTTGCAGTGTGTGGTTAAGAAAGTAAGTTCATTTGTGACTGAGCTCTTAAAAAATAACCTTCAACAAAAGTATCAAACTCCATGGACTGGTTCACTCTTCTTCCAGTTCGGAGAATGTGAACACTCCAGCATTTGACAACCATTTTGTTGGAATGCTGGTTTCCAGCTCCATGTCAATCTTACATTGAATGCCAGGTGCAGCCTCAAATCTGCAAACATTATAGAGTAATTCCAGTTGATTATCAACAAGAAGCGATGACAGTCACGCTCAGTCCCATTCTAGCAGATATGTCCTGCATCAGCATTTAACATTATTTACATATTCTGTAATGATGTCATAATACTTGTTCAGGCTTCAATATTTATTTATGCGTGGAAAGTGTTTTTACAAGGCTGTGCTAACCTCTGCCTTGAATGCCCAATTGTAACAAATGATAATCATATGGGCTGAATTTTTATTTTAAAGATAACATAATATTTTACATTAAGACTTTTTATAAACATGCTTTAAGGTTAATACCAGTACATAATGAAATATTATTTTATGACCAACTTCAATGGATGCCAATTGCAGTAGGAGTCACAGTCAGATATGTAAACTGGGTACTGTATGCAGTTAATGATACTGTAAGTTTATTGTCATTCAAGTACATGTATTGTGTGCTCACTGCTGTTGTGATGACAATTCATATTTTCTATCTCATATTCCTCCAACATCGGAGTTAGCTCACTTTTCTGTTTCTGAGTAAAACATTGCTATGTTTTTATGTTCAACTCATCATTACCCAACAGGTTATGGTTTAAATGTAATGTTCTGTGAACTGTTTTCCGGAAGACTGGTGATGAGCAAACCAGGTCCGGTTGCACCGCTCTGCGAAACTTACGCACCGCCTCACTTTTGCTCTCAGTCATGGAATGCAGGGAATGCCAATTTTTTTTTTTTTTTTTAACTGAAACCTCATTTTTTACTTTAATGACCTCCTGACCTTTGAGTTGGAATATGACCTTTGTACAGTGAATGTATTAGAAGTCAAAAAGGCTGGCAAACAAAATTTTAAGAAAATAAATGGGAAATGTTTTTCAAAACATTAAGGGTTATATCATGGCATCCATATTTATTGGTGGAGGAAGACAGCAGATGCACATGAAACCAAGTAAATCACCATCCTTCTACACTCACAAAAAACATCTGGGTCCATGCTTGGTTAAACCAACAAGATGTGATTTTAAGACGGCACCTTAGATGGTGGCACTTAGCCACGGTTTCAGAAATAATAAATTTGAAAGGAATGAAGAATTAGGTAGCAATCTTTACACGTTACACTTTTATCCAGTTCTATGGGTAAGAAAAAACGCAGAACAAATATTTTGTGCAAGAAACTGGCCAACTTTTTCTTATCACGTCCACAGGTTTTGGACCAAGATACGATTGAACAACCTCACAAAGTTATATACAGTCAAACCTACCTTAAGCAGCCAGTAAAGGGAAGTAGTAAAAGGGGCCTTTTAAGACAGGTTGTTGCTTAATACAGGTTAATTTGTTCTGAAAGCATAGGGAAATAGTAAATGTGAATGCAAGTGGCTGCTTAAAAGAGGTAACCACTTACACAGGCTTGACTGTAGACATAGAAGCAGTTCTTTCATTGAGTAGAAATTGTACTGATTATGATTTAAAATACCAGTGTTGATTAAAATGTATATAAAAACCAGATTGCGAGACAATCATTTTATATTTAATGCTTTTAATATCAAATACTTACTCTTCATTAAATAAACTTTATCGGGCCCAAGTTCAAAACCCAGAAATGAACTTAATAATAACGCAATAATTAATCAAGAAAACATCTCAGCAATCTTGATTTTCTACGTAAGCCGTCCTCCTTCTAATACTCTCCAAACCCACACACCTCGTCTCTCAGCTACCTCAACAAGTTTTCCATTCAATTTCTGCTCAAAGCTTGCAAAGAAAACGACAATCAATGTAAAAAATCATTGCTTTTCTGTACAATATTTTTTTTTTTGTGATTACAGCCTCAAGTCAAATGTCACTCATCCATAATCGCAGCTACTGAAACAAAATGCCGCCATCTTAATGAACATTTATTACCCTGGAACAATGCTCTACAGCTGAAATCAGATACGGAGCAGCCTGTCAGAAATGGGAAGTGACTTCTACAGTGACAAGATATGGTAACCTATGCCAGGCAGGAATGAATTCCTCAGAGTAAACCATGCTAAGACTGCGAGATACAATAGCAGTTGTTCAAACCATTTAACCGTTAGTCTGAACAATTATTCATCATTCTTCTATACATTATAAAAATGATTATTTGTTTGTATTGTTTGAATATATAAATATACAATGAACTGTCATTTTATGCCAATGGAGATTAATAGACAGTCAGTTAACCTAACCACTCTTCCCTTCGAAATTTGGAAGTTAAACCGCAATACTGGGGCACATGCATCTCTGCAAGTAACTGGGTTACTGATAACTTTCCCACTTGCATCAGAGGTGAGAAGTTTGACAATGAGACGCAATGTAGTAGATGAGTCATTATAGAGAATGTGGCCTGGTCAGGATTTAAGCTCATGACCAATGGACAGATACCAGTTGTCAGACACACTACCGACTGAACCATAATTTCATCAGTTTTCGATGATACGATGCATCATACCATTATTAGAAACACATTTTTATTTGTAGAGCATGTGGCCAAATGGATCCAAGATCAGGGGTCATGGGTTTGATCGTCCTCACAGTCCTTTAATAAGACACTTTATCTGCACATGCATAGTACTGGTTCTATCCAGGAAGACAAAAGTCACTTACAGCATGATTTGTCTAAGTTGTAAAAACTTGTTTCACAATCAATATTAAACAAGTAAGTTTAAAAACTAAAACACTTTCCTTTCTCAAATAACAGAATAGGTTTCTCGTATACTAATCTCCGGACCAAACTAGGCTCAAATCTACAACCTCAGGATGGTCAGGCAAGTGATATATCTTAGACAACTCAACCACAATCTAAAATTAAAAGAACAGCCCAAAATTCAGGTAATAACCCAAAATTTAAAAAAATAAAAAAATGAATTATATGTTATCCTCACTGCAAATAAAATACTCATTTTTTTTTCAAACCGGTATATAAAAAGTGAATGTAGTAATAAAACTTGGCAATTTATGTCTCTGGTCACGATAGCTGGTACTTTATCTGGTTAAATTATCGACCACTGACATCACCATGGTCTTGTAAAACAACTGATCCAGGCTTGGGCTTATCACACCATGACATCTCCGAAATTTCATGGAGTTATGCAACACATAATGGTGGTGCGTATAACCGAGTAATATCTACACCAGTCACACTATCATGCAACTGAGTGTATTAAAATTGCACCTGGTATTTGTTAAAATGCGGTAACTCATGTTTTTCAACTGGGCAACTAAAACATTATTCTCATCATATGGATTATGGTGTGAGGAAATCACATTAAAAGTGCTGCAGTGAATTATGGACCAAATCGATGGACCCAAATGAACAAAATGTACCATTTGTGAACATTTTCTCAATTAGATTCAGATTAATTGGGAATCATGATCATCAAATATATGGCCATGGCTTGAAACGAGTCAATACTAGACTGAAAATTAAAAGATTATCGTCTATCGAACTGTTGATGTCATGGGACTGGTGATTTGTTTTCTTTGAATAGGGTTTAACTTTATTTTTAACACATTAAAAGGGCCCTCCACGGCCCTTTGATCTAAGGTCCTCTATTTGAGAGTCATCAGTTCATGCAGAGATGGGGGTGCTGGAGTTCTGGTTAACCTTCCATGATGGAACTTGATGATATGCTGATATCCCAATTCACAAAGATGATGTCTCTTTTGTTTAACCAATCTGAATATATCTACTGTAGAATGTGAATATTATGTTTTCTTTGAGTGTCTTAACCCTTTACTCCACAAATACGCATTTTCCTGCACCAATCATGGAAGGCTTTTGAAAACAGTGCAGGAACAGTTCAGATTGCTCGTAACGAGCAATCTGAACACTTCCTGCACTGTTTTCCACTCTGTCAGTTAATATCAACATAATTCACCCAATAATTCAAAAGCCTTCTAGATTAGAGGTGTCAAAGGGCATCTATATTACAGGTGTCCAAAGGCATCTATATTAGAGGTGTCCAAAGGCCGCTATATTTATTAGAGGTGTCCAATGGCGTCTATATGAAGTAAAGGGTCAATATAACACTATTCGCACACATAATCTATATAACTGGTACTTATCTGGGAAAACCTTATATCATTAAAATTTTCTATCGATTAATCAACACATAAGATGATTATGAAACTAAAAAGATTGCAATATATGTATACAACATAATGTACAATTCAGAAAAGTACCTCTACAAATATCATATGTCTGACACTACTCTTTTTCAATTGACATTGTATGTTCAAATGTATTGTTGTGTATTATGAGCCCAGGTTGCCTTTATATTAACTGTAAATAAACCTGATTTGATATGATTTGATCCCAGGAAAGATAAGCTAGGTTAACTGATGTGGTTATTCTGGTTATCTCTTAATTTTCTCTAGGGCAAAATTTTTTTTTCTTTTAATAATGAGAATAAAACAAAATAAAATAAAAAAAATAACCATCCATGCCCATCCATGGGTAAAAGAAAAAAAAATGGAAGGGTGGGGATAAAAATCTAGGAATCAATTAACTATGACCTAATTTATGACCTACGTATGTGTTTACATGCATGTATTCAAAAAGAAACCTATTGTACAACACACACTTTAGCAACCTTAGGTCATCAATTAACATGAAACTTCACTTATTACTGTGGTGTTTTTTGGGGGTAACCCAAGGTTGCTTTACGTAATCCATTATATAATTAAAACGTCACAAATGAAAGTTGAGCACAAAAAAAATAAATTTAAACTCAACAGGTATATACACCACCAAGGTGGTCCCAGGGCTCTGAGTTGTTTCAACAGTATCTATCCTATCTCAAATGTAGATCTACAAAAATTCAAATCTTATCTAGTACTTCTACTTTTAATGCATTTTAGACAAGTTTTTCTTTGAGTCTAGAGATTAATTAATCAAGAAAAAGTAGTATGACATAACTTGTAGCATACAGAACTGTAAACATTTGAGGCGATATCTTTCAACAGAACACCCATTTTTAAGCATCATGGACCTCTCAGAAATTACTTTTCATTTACATTTCATCACATTTAACTGTAAATTGTGTTGATTTACATTGGTTTATTTAATTTTTGGACAAACATCGGAAATAATTGGATGCTAAGTAACCTTGAAGGGACTCAAATAAGTGAGGACATGCTAGTAAAATATGGACCATAATCTAAACATGTTTGAAGAATGATTTGTTTGTGGTGGAACAATGTTTTTTTTCGGCCATTTTTATAGCCGTTATTGGGTCATATTCCCAATGGCAAATAGTATCTTTTTTCCCAATTGGGTGGTAAAAATTCCCAATTGAAAGCTTCAAAAATTGTAAATTGAAACATGCCAGAATTCCTTGATAAAATCAAGGATGTGTATAGAAGGATAGGAAACTTGCATCTCCTGGCTAAATGTTGATAAAATAACAATAAAGAATTAATTATTTGACAATTAATTGTTCATTATTCATTGGCAACTGATTTCTTTTACATAAACTGTAAGTTGTATGTAATCTTAGATGTATAAATAGGTTTCGACCATGTAAAATGATCTTTAATTAAAGATATTGAGGTTTGTTGTTATTTTAGTTGCAGTGTACAAATTTTGTAATCAGAAGTACTTCAACATTTTTAAACATAAATTGCTGAGAATGGTATTGTTTTGATGTAATGTAAGAATTTTGGTTTGTGTTCCTGAGATGAATGGAAGTAAAGATAAGAGATCTTGAAAACGAGATCTTGCGATACTTTACATGTATATGCGAGCGTTCACAAAATCTCAATCATTTTGCATTTCCTTCTCTATATAATTCCTTGATAAAATAAAGAAAGCTTCCCCATGACATTGATTCTTTAATTAAATGGCCAGAGAATCAAGAGTACACATTTATGAAGTTGAACAAATATATTAAATGCAAAAACTTTTCCAATGTTAATGAAAACACAGTTAAAATTCCCAATTCGCAGAGTATGGGTCATCTTCCAAAAATGGTGAAAAAACCCACTGAGGAATACTAAGCGCCAATCTCATTTTTAAGCCATCGTGGGCTAACAGACGTACAGTACGCAAAAGTTTAACCTGGGTGTCTACAGACGACGCCAACGACGCTGACGAAGGGGTGATGACAATAGCTCTCCTTGGGCTTCGTCCTGGCGAGCTAAAAATGAAACTAGTAGCTTCCTTGCTTGGTGCTCAGCATTTAGAGAATACATATATAGTTTTAGATCTGATCTGCCCCGGTGCCTGGGTAATAAATAAATATACCATGTGTAGGTGGCATGATATTTCACTGTGACCAGCTTAGTAGGCACCGTTGAAAGCAGCGTGAACATCATACAACAAAGCAACATCAATTTAATTTAATAAACACAGATATATCAGTAGGCCATTATTATTCTTGGAACAACCTCCACCCCCGCCCTCCCCCCATAAATATAGATTTTGTAAAGTGTTATTAAAATCTCATTAATTATGAATTACAATAAAACAATGTAATCATTATAATATGACTAGGGTTATCTATCAGGATAGAATAGCGGCAAATGTTTGGTGCAATTCTGTGTGTATATCATTACTGTATCAATCACCAAAACTTAATGAAGTAAACAACTTTAATATTGTTTTGCATTAATATACCTCACCTCGCAGGTCACTCCCAACACATACATGTGATTCAATATTCAAACTTGAAACCTTCTGTCAGCCATCTCACAATAGGAAGACCTGAGGTTGGAGTTACAGTTCATATCGAACACAATCATTGTGACATTGATGTTGCTATAAGGTTGCCCCATAAAGCTAGAATAGCAAACGTTTTACATAGCGGAAGACAAAATTGATCACCTGAACTCCGCTCCCTCTTTTGTGGAAGATTTTATATCAAATTAGCATGAAGTAAATGAATACAACCCCTCATTGTCCACGGCACATCTGGGCATGGACAAAATCGCCAGCTTAAGTCGAGCCATTGTCTCAAAGTTAATACTATACTTTGTAATAATTGTTAAGTATAAAAGATATATTTCCTTCATTGCACCACATTCCAAACATTTATTATTGCAATTTTTATTTGTAAAATGAGATTTAAAGAAAATCTTAACAGAATACAGTGGTTGGGAAGAAACAACTTTTAATGGGCCATCTTTGTGCTGTTTACCAGATTTGCATTTTTAATGGGCCATCTTTGTGCTGTTTACCAGATTTTCATTTTTAATGGGCCATCTTTGTGCTGTTTACCAGATTTTCATTTTTAATGGGCCATCTTTGTGCTGTTTACCAGATTTGCATTTTTAATGGGCCATCTTTGTGCTGTTTACCAGATTTTCATTTTTAATGGGCCATCTTTGTGCTGTTTACCAGATTTTTATTTTTAATGGGCCATCTTTGTGCTGTTTACCAGATTTGCATTTTTTAATGGGCCATTTTTTTTGCGCTATTTACCAGATTTGCATTTTTTAATGGGCCATTTTTTGTGCTGCTTACCAAATTTGCGTTTTAATGGGCCATTTTTTTTGTGCTGTTTACCAGATTTGCATTTTTTAATGGGCCATTTTTTGTGCTGTTTACCAGATTTGCATTTTTAATGGGGTATTTTTTGTGTTGTTTACCAGATTTGCATTTTTTAATGGGCTACTTTTGTGCTGTTTACCAGATTTGCATTTTTTAATGGACCATTTTTTGTGCTGTTTACCAGATTTGCATTTTTTAATGGGCTATTTCTTAACAGTCATATTAAGATTTTCCCTATATCAATGGGACATTTTTTTTAAAAAATGGGACTTATTCTGACCCCTGGCCCCTTTGCTTCCAAATCACTGTTGAATACAGATTTACACAAACATTGATCGACAATGCCATATTACTATAAAAAGTATCACAACAAAATGTGATACATGCAGCAAACAAGCAAGTTTATTACCTTTCTCTGTTTTGATATCAAAATGAGACAATATATCATATCATAAAGTGAATTGTTCCATGGTCCTTAAACACATAATTACATAGCACAGCCATTAACAGACAATACAAAGGTACCACAAATGAACAACATGTTATTCAAGCAGCCAACATTCAAGTTTATTGTCATTTTCTGCTTTTTATTTGAATAATAATAAATATTACATCATAAAGTGAATTGTTCCATGGTCCTAACTGGATACATAACTGGACGGTATGATTGTTTTAATAAATTATATACAGCAGCTTCAAATAACCTTTTTTATATACTGGCAGATCCAAACAGGGGTAGGGGTGCAGGAGGTTCTGGACCCCTTCTAGTTGTAACTTTCAAAAATATTGCAAAACGAGCTTCGCCATATTGTATTTTCTAAACATTCAACAAAATAATCAATTTTACTATCCTGGACTCACTTAGAATTAGGTGACCAATCCAAATCAAATACTTCGAATATAAGGAAGCAGTAGTGTAGTGGATAGTGTTGGTCGCTCACGACAGCGGTTGTGGGTTCAATCCACAGCTCCACCAGATGCCTCTCAAATTAAACAACACTCCATACTGCATGGTTCTACTACATAGGAATCCGGCTCAAGAACGATTCTCATAACAGTAGGTAAAAAGATGCATTTGGTAAATTAATTTCATTAAAATAAAACAAACGCAATATTTTAATTTGTACCCCTTGGCATGCGATGAGTACCACCTCCATCAACAGCAGCAGTCTCCCATGCATATCATACATGGGTCAACTATGTATTTTTTTTGGAATGGGGTTTAACACATTTCAGGTTATATATAGCATATCCAGTTTTGTTGGTGGACGAAGACCTCAGAATGAATCTGAGTAGAACCATTCTGGCCTTCTACATCAAGTAAATGTATAAACCACAGTTTTATTTGATCTGTCAAATATACCAATCAAATCTTTCTTTATAACTTTATAATATACTGAGCAAAAAAACACTCTCTCGTGGTTATTTCTCACATTCAGATTTTAATGATTTTGAGTTTTTAAAATCATTTTAAATAGTGAATTATGATTATAATTATGTACATTTAGAAATATAATTTTCACAAAAGATTTACAAAAGTACTGTTCTTTGTTTGCCAAATATAAGAAATTGATTTAACAACTTTGTAAGGTCTAGTATTTCTAAAATACGCTGAAGTTGTGCAGTGGAAGGCCGCTCACACCAGACGACACGGGTTCGATCCCTGGCTTGACCTGATGGTGTCTCAAAAACCACACACAGTAATGGTTCTACCCAGGAAACAGGCTCTTGGGTACACTATGTCCTTTCTGCGCATCTGAGCTATAAGATAAATTAGTATCAACTAATTTTTCTACATTTCAGACTAGCAACAACGATATTGCGTGACATTTTCAAATCTATCTTTTTATCAATACCAAACAGGATTTCATGAATGGTATTTTTCCATATTTTGAAGTCAAACAGGATGTTCTCTTATTTGTAAACAACTAATATTGTTAAAACAAAAAAAAAATCATATGTCTCAAGGATGCATCCTGAACAATTTGGGAATAAGGCCATCAAACATTAATTCCTAGATTTTCATCCAAATTTGTTTAAATTAATTTTTTTATGGGCAGGGGGTGCATTAAATTTGTATTTTTTTATTTTTGAGATATTAAAAAGTAGTGTCATATTAAGCGCCTGTTTGACAAATGACAGTTCCCATTGTCAATAAAAACAATCAACGTGATCTTGACAAGATGATAAAGTATGTTGTCCGGGTGAAAAAACAAGGGCAGATGTGGATGAATATGTAGAAATTAATTTATTATGACCTTCAAGTAATGGGTCATATGATCAACATCATTCTTTAACTACATATTTACAGCATCACAGATCACCAGCTAAACTGCCCAAATGAAAGGCTTAAACAGTAACCATGACAGATCAAGAACATCTCAGTTCAACATCAGAACATTTTCAAAACATCGATATCAACAAGGAGTTTGATTTGCTATTTTTTCTTTGAAACTTGACAAAGACAAACATAGGCCATTATAACTTAATGAAAATAAGGGGGCGGGTGGGGACAGTAATCAAGCAATAAATTTAATATGACCTTATTCATGTCCAGGATATTTTCAAAACCTTTCTTTGAAACTTTACAAAGGCAAAGACAACCTTTTTTTTTACTCAGTTTCAGGATGTTTTCCAAGCAATTACGGTATTAACAGTTCTCAATAACTAGTGACCTTGAATTTGACATAACCTGTAGGCCAATCTTAACAGGAGTAGTAAGGCCATTATAAATTAATTGCTAGACTCTCATCCAAATTGTTCTTAAAAAGGTGGAATGGGGGGGGGGGGGGGGGGGGGTGATGGGGGATTTTATCTACATGTATTTATATTTTTAATTTTTTGTTTTATTTTAAAAAAAAATAAAAAAAATTTTTTTTATACAAATAAAAAGGGACAGGGCAGCATGAAAACTTCGGGACAGGAGGGGATGATAATCAAGCAATTATTCTATTATCATTATGGCCTATATCAGAATTATTAAAAAATTTACAATTGACAAAAAAAATCCACCCACAATACATCACACCTATATAATACACACCGACTCTGTATTTACATACAGATATCTGTTTAAACATGCAAAAATACTAAACAGAAAAAGGATAAACAAACTTGGTCTACGTGTACAGGTTATGAAGACGTCAACAGATTTCCCACTTGAAATTGTGACATATCCATTGAGTCGCGTAATTTCATTATTATTTCATTATTATTTCAGTTTGATCCATTATATAACAGAGTAGAATTGGTTTCATCTTAGAAAGTCTGAATGACCAGACGAAAGTCATCATGTAGTCATCATGTAACATCTGCCCGCTTTACATTTTAAGACAACTTCAGCACACAGATTAAACTATTGTATTTTATTGGTCATGTTTTGGTGTTGATTTAAAATACCGTATATTCCCTTATAAACACCCCCACTCTAATAAATGCCTCCCCCCACCTATTTTTCTGAAAAATTAAAAAACAAAACGTATATGTGATTTGAGTGCATATTCGCCCATCTTTACCTGATCGATTATTTTGTTACAGAGTCAACAATTAGCGAAGTGTTTATTACCTTTGGGCTCTTTAACCCATTGTTTATATCTTGGGTGATCACTTAACCACTTTTGGTTGAACAAATACTTCCCCATACTTGCTGTTTAATACTAGTAAAAATGCCATCTGCCAATTAAAACATTCCAAAACGTTGGAAAATGCGGTTAGTCTGCGTACGCTGAAAGCTCATTGTTCCACGTTGATAAGAGCAAGCGTCCAAGTGATTTAAAGTGACCATAAATTTGGATATTCCAGTACGCAGACTAATAATTTCATACAGATTTTCAGCTTTTTTTCATCCTATGTCGATTATTTCATTCACTCTAAAATAATTCTGAACCACTTTTTCAGGGATTTAAACCGGATTTAAGGTTTTTTTCCCATGGTTTTATTGGTTTTATTGTATTTTTAACTGTTGTTAAATTTGCTTTTTTTATCTTTTATAAACGCCACCACCTTGTAAAATGTAACGCCCCCGGGGGCGTTAATTAGGGAATATATGTTATCACAACATTTGCATTTTATTAATTAATAATAATGATGCTTTGTATCTATTTTAAAAACAATTTTATATTTTTAGTCCTTGAGAGCGATTTTCCTGATATACTGCATGCTAATCAAGGAAGTCATGTCAGTGCACAATATTTATGCAATAAACCATTATGTCCCAGTCCAAATAGTTCATTCATCAAAAATTTGAGTCTAAAACACACAATTCAATCATTCACAATATAACTGACACTTTGTGGGACCAATACATGTACATTATTTGTATACATTACAAATTACAATATAAAGAGATTTTAATAACTTATGGAAGCTTTGTTTGTTTATATAGAGTTTAGTGACGCTTTCGACAATATTCGATAGTAATCTAAGCGCTGCCACACTGGAGTATCTTGCTGCAGACACACATGGTATAATATGGTACCCCACTCACATTATACTAACACTGGGCCAACCAGATTTAGACCTTTTCTCTAAATGCTGAGCGCAAAGAAATGAAGCTTTTAGTACCATTATTCAAGTGTTTGGTATGACCCAGCCAGGGACCATCCCACGACCGCCAGGATGTGACACAGACACTCTACCACTAGACCACACTGTGGTTTTCTCAGCATAAAAAGTAGGATTCAAATTTGTACATTATTGTATACCGGTACATTAGAATTTATTATACCGTTTATAAACCATTTTAAATACTTTTTAAAGCACTCTGTCACATCGTTATGCACGAGTTTTCCTGTTAAACTGGTTTTAATTTGTTTTCAAACTTACAAGTTGTAAATAACCTGACTTGGAGTGGTGTTTGATCTATCATGTTTTATATTACTTAGCATTCAAACAGGTATACATGAGCAGGGCGATGAATATAAAATAATACAAGGGTTGTCAGAAGACAACAAAGCTCTCTTTGGGTGTTTTTAAGTCCAAAAAGGGCCATAACTGTGACAAAATGCAATCCAGAGTTATGGTTCTTGTCTGTGTGTGTTCCATTGGTGATTGTGAAGTTTCATTCACATCCAATGAGTGGTTGCATAGATATCTTAAAACTTAAACGCAAAAGTTTAATCAGGGTGTCTACAGACAACAATTATGCCGGGGTCATGGCAATAGCTCTCCTTGGACTTCGTCCCTCAAGCTAAAAAGTGGGATAATTATGGTTTTTATTACACACCAAGGAATTATATAGAGAAGGAAAGGCAACTGATTGATATTTTGTGAGCTTGCATATTCATGCAAAATCTTTCAATATCTCAGTTTTAATTATCTTTTAAACTTCCATTCATCTCAGGAACACAAATCAAAATTATTACATTGCAGAATGAAATTTTCATCAAAACAATACCATTCCCAGCAATTTGTGTTTAAAATTGTTGAAGTACTTGTGATTACAAAATGTGATTACTGCAGCTAAAACAAAACATATTATGAATATTTTTATATTTCAAACTTCAATATCTTTAATTCAAGATCATTTTCTGTGAGCGAAACATTTGAAAAAATCTAAGATTACATACATCCTACATTTTATGTACAAGAAATCAGTTGTCTATAAATTCTAAATGATTTATTTGCCAAATAATTAATTCTTTGAGTGCTATTTTATCAACATTTAGTCAGGAGATGCAAGTTTCCTATCCTTCTTTATAAATCCTTATACACCACATACTTTAAACAAACTGTACCTGGAATATGGTTAACATTGACAATTAGCTTAGTGTTACAGGTTTGAGCCCTGTAAACCCGAGATCTCTGGCAAGACATATAGTAAGACAAGAAGCTTAACTCAAAAATAGGTTTATCATAAGTAAAGAATCAGTTATGTCCCTTTATTGTATTTTTTATAATTTAATTTGTGTGATTCTTCACACTGTCAATATCTTGTAATTAAATATTTTATTTCTCACAAGCTTTAGTAGCCATGCATTTTTTTTTAAACCTGATCTTTTCCTTCTTAATTAAGGCCATAATAAATTAACTGCTAAATTCTCATCCAAATTTTTCTTGAAAAGGGGAAGCATGAGGGGAGTATTTTTTTTTTATGAAAATAAAAATGGTCGGCTGGCATGAAAATTGAGGGGTGGGCAGGGATGACAATGTAGCAAAAGAAAAATAAACAATATACAAATATATACTAACGTTGAAAATCGGAAATAACAACTCTCCAGTTTCATGGGTGATTTGGGACACTCGGATATGTAGGTTGCTATTAGTTTGATTACATAAAATATAAGAATTCTTTTGAAATCTTGTTTTACAAATTCATTTTTTACATTTTGATTCATCAATAGTTATTTTAAAAGTTCTGCTGATATTCATGTATAAAATATATTATACTATAAAACACAATGTACCACTTTAAATGAAAACAAAATGTATACAAAGAATAAACATTTTCATGCTGCTGATAAATAACAAGAATAATAAAAAAAGAATCGCAGCATCTCGGAAATGTATCTAAATTTTAGTATCTAAAATGCAGCGGTTTTATTATTTAAAACCCGGCCATTGTCTAACTGACACAGCCACATTGGGGCTGCAAGGAAAAGGCATATAAAATATTGATTGTGCCGTTTGTTTGCACTTATTGCAGTCATATTGCACTGTCCTTTGCATATTTAATAAGAAAATATCACAAAATAATATAAAAATGCCTATTTAGGTATAGAATTTTACTTTTTGGTGAAAATAAGAGGAAACTGGTCAAAATAAAATAAAAAAATAACCAAATTTTGCTACTCAAACATGTATGATGGAGTACATCAGGGCTAGAATTTAACTTTTTTTGCACTTGCAAATTTTTGCGAGTACAAGATATTTCAATTCACAAAATATCAACTTTACTTGCAGTTTTGATCAACAACTTTTTATAGAAATTTTATATACATGAATGTCTGGTTATTTTTTTCCTGACAATTTGCTGAGTCACGGTAAATTGGATTGTGTATCAAAATATGTAGAAAAAATATCACCATGTGATTAAAATTGGCAAACCAGTCTTCTGAGTACGTGCACTGTGTAAAAAAACGTCATCAATTGATGCGTACGGTGTAAAACATCATCAATTGATGCATATTTACAGCAGATCGAAACTAAAAGTTGAAGAAATGAAAACCGCCGTCATTTCAATTTGATTTTTTGCACTCGCAAAAATTTGCGAGCGTATGGAAAAACCACTTCCATTTTTTATTGTCCTTTGGCATTTTGCGATTGTTAAATTCGAGCCCTGGTACATGCAAAACAAGAGTTGAATACAAAGTGGTATAACATTATATATTGCACAATTGTTTCAACAACTGAAGATTGTGAAATTACATTTACAGACTAGGACCATGAAGACAATGATGATATGTCTGCTGACACATGGGACTTTAAATTTTTTTTACCAGTATCAATAACTTTGTGAAGCGTGTGCATATGTCAAAAACAAACTTGTATTGTTAACTCAGGTGGGTGATATGATAATCGCTAACCTTTCAGCTAACAGTATCATATATGTTTTAAACCATAGTATAAGCAGAGACTCAATACACAGAGACTTGAAGGTCAAGGTGCTCCTCGCGGAATCGCGTTAACACCTATTGTTCTCAATTACGTGACCGTGATCTGCACCATATTTGATCTGGTTTCCTGATTTATCAATTTATAAGGGAACCAGATGATGCGGTATTGTAGTTGCGCGCACCTGCAACTGTGTAAACAATAATATTGGTTTACGTGGCGACGGCAATTTCTGCAATTTTCTACTTATAATTATATTGTTGTGGTATATATACAGAATATATTGATGAACGGGTTTTGATTTCATGTTTTAATGAACTGAGTGAATAAAAGATAAAAGAATAAAATATATTGTATTGATACTGTTTTAATGTGATAATTTTCCCTGACCTCACACTGTTGCAAACTCAGTGATTTAATTACGTCTCTGATTCACCTAATACATGATGACAGTAAAAAAAACAACTTCAATCCAAATCATAAAAGTCGACACTTCTAATAAGCATATCGAAATAAAAATTTCTGCACTCGTTCAACAAACAAAATAAATAATGATAATGAAAAATAATAAAAAAAAACATAACAGCGAAAAAAATTTTTGTAAATTTAATGAACAACTGTATAAGAATAGTGGTTGGGGAATTGGTTGATTTCAGCACTATAACTTTTCTTGGGAACCAAGACTCAAAAACACTAACAATCAATCTAATACACTAAATAAAGAAAATAATGAAAATATCATTAAAAAAATACTAACAATTTCACTATTTTTCGAAATAAACATCAAGACAATCTGCCATGTATTGTTTTTCAATATGGCTGACGATGACACTATAATCAAATCACGTGACTCTCGGGGAAGTACGATATTTTAAAAATAACCACTATAGCGGAAGAATAGGCTTTAAGTCTCTATGTATTATGTCTCTGGTATAAGTTACTTAAATGTATGCATTAGTATAACATATTGCACATATACAGTGGATTTTTGCTCTTTAGATCCGACAACTCCTGTTATGTGCAGAAATCCTAATGTCAAACTGCTCATTCATGCCTTATTAATAAGGCTAATTTTTATTTAAACATAAACTTTAATAACTATGCATTATCTGACTGTTTTTATTACATACAACCCTTTTTTATGATACGCCAACATGAACACACCCACTGTAAGAGCATGATGTTTTGAGCCTGTTTTGTAAACCGAGAACTGCCAGCAATATAAGTATTATTCTTAATTATTACACTAGTATAAATTACAACATCTTTTCCCCTTATTTGTATTCTCCATTTTTTTTTGTACTAACCAACAACTGATGGAAAATAGTGTTTGACATCTACATATTCGCTTGCCATTTTTCATATTATAATATTTATATATCAGCTATGTATACTGGTCATACCTAATATCGCGAGTTGAAAAAAAAAGTCAGCCATGTAAAGAATGGCATCAATACTTAACAGTAATAAGGTTACACAATTGTGCTGAGTAAAAAACAGTTGCCGATACGAAATGCAAACAAATGCCGACACTAAAAAAGTTGGAACTTTGCGCACGTCTTCCCAGATTGTTATTAAACGGGCATTCGCGGTAATAGGTATATCGCGGTATTAGGTATACAAGGGATACCAAACATTCCAATTTCCTGCCTAGTAACTATATTCTATAGATATCAAAAACTTCAATGATGCTGATACTATAAAGAATAATCATTTTTAGAATATAAAGTATGATCAAGGGTGACCGATTTAAAGCAAACTAAAAACACTTGTAGATGCAGACTGTAGTCGCGAAAACACATGATAATGACAATTTAATGCTGTTTCGTTCTCACAATAATTTTTCATGTATTTCTTTCTATTTTAAAAAGAAGAATGAAACCTAATCCGTTTAAATAATGCAATGAAATATCCAGTCTAATGACAATTTACTTACGATTTACACTTTCGTGGATGCTGACATCGTTTTGTTATGATAAATCGGTTTCTTCTCGTAAAACGAGATTTGCTGTTAATTAGAAATGTTAGCAAAATGGTTTGAATTATTAACTGAACAAAGTTTACTTTCAGTCTAACTATGTTTGGAATTATTGTTTATTAATCTAATTAAACTTAATGATTAGACTGGCACCCAAACAAAAACAATCTGGCTTGTAGAATAGTAGTGAACAGATTCTTTTTTTTCAAGTTTTCAAAACTAGGTAAGGCTTGCCACTTGTATCCTGTGTGTGCATGCATTCAAAACCATTCATGTATTATACATGGTAAAAAAATAAAATTGCTGTAAATAGTGTTTAAAAAATGCAGATTCTCCCTGGTACGGAGGCAAACCCCAAGGGGACGGGGGCATTCTCTATATCTTGGTTAGTACAGGTGTCATCAATCAATCAATCAATCAATCAATCAATCAATCAATCAATCAATCAATTAATCAATCAATAAATCGACCGTTTTGTCCCCTCTTTATGGGACTTATGTTATAGTCTTCACCCCTATTTCTTGTACATAATGCGATATAGAGCTTTGATCTTCCTTTCTGGACACATAGTGTAGACTAGCCGATCCCCTCCTGCCTATACAAAAAAGAATTTTGTCCATAAAACACAAGTATTTTATTCTTGATGAAATCTAAGAGCTTATGCCACTGCAAAGACAAAGTTTCATTTTAACAGATTAAATGTAAATTTTTGACCCCTTTATAATTTGTTTGAATGTAGAGTTTCGACCCCTATATTTGGTTTAAATGTAGAGTTTTAACCACCAAATTTAAGGCTGCAATGTACAGTTTGTGCGTATGTTTTGAAGTTTCGAGGGCACATATGTACCCATGTTTAGTTCAAGTCCCACCTCTCGCCCAGGCATCAGGCACGATATTGTTAACTGTGATCTGAATGGCTCTACTGTTTTTGTCGTAACAGTGGCAGCAGGAAAGCATTCTATAACAATATAGTACGTGGGTAAAACAGTATTTCATATCCGTTCTTGGGTGTAGCTATAGGTTTAGATTTTGTTTGTTTGTTTAAAGATAAATATATCGGAAGGTTAAATGGCAACTAAGTGGTAAACAATTTTATAGAAAAGTCTTGTATTTGGTCTGCGTTGCTGAAGAGTTTGCCAGTTTAGTGTGTTTATCATGTCTGCTACTGAACTAGTGTTATGGTAGTGATTAGTTGCATATCGAGCCACTTTCTTTGTACTTTTTTTCTAATTGGCCTGTTTTGTGAAGTTGGTGAGGATACCATACATTGCTACAATATTCTAGTTTTGGTCTAACAAGGGATTGGTAAGCTCTATCTTTAGTATTTGGTAGAGAATAATATAGTGACAACATTAATACAACTTGTGATTACTGTACTTTTCGATAGTCCCATCACTTGTGACCTACCAATAAAAGTGATCAAAATAGACGAGTTCTTATATATGATGGGACTTCATTGATTAAGTTCCTTAATGCAATTATTGATTTCCCACAACCAAGAAACATCACGGACATCCGATCTTGGTTTAGGCTTATCAACCGGGTTTCATATGCCTTCAGCATGACTGACCGAATGATTCCCTTCCGTGGCTTCCTTAAGCCAGGCACACCCTTCCATTGGAATGAAAACCTCGAAGAGCTACTGGCAGAATCGAAGCGAGTGTTGTGAGCGAGATAGAAGAGGGCGTACGAATCTTTGACAAGTCCAAACTTACATGCCTTGCCACAGATTGGTCGAAAGTCAGGATAGGATTCTGGCTCTTTCAAAAACACTGTAGCTGCCCTAAGACTGAGCTGTTCTGTTGCCCAACATATTAGAGAATAACACTTGTTGGTAGCCGTTTCACACACAGTGCTGAATCTCGTTATGCTCCAGCGGAGGGGGAAGCCCTAGTCGTTGCCGATGCCCTGGACAAGGCTCGTTTCTTAGTTCTAGGATGCAGAGAGCTCATTATCTCCATGAACCATAAACCATTCTTTAAGTTATTCGAAGACCGGTCACTCGATGATATATAGAACACACGACTTCGAAACTTGAAAGAAAAAACCCTCCGGTACAGATTCCGCATGACCCACATACCCAGAGTGAATCATAGGGCTGCCGATACTGTCTCCCGCCACCCAACAGGCGACAGTTACCCTCCCAAGATGCATCTACGAGATGACATGTCAACTATTACACATATGCTACTTAATGAGGCATCTGCATGTATATTACCATCGCCCTCAGACCTACGACATGCCTTCCTTGCTGACATTCGATGCAAAGAGACATACCAGGACGATAGCGAAGACACTGTGCACCTTGCTGCAACTTCCCTGCATTTCCTGCACACATTACAAGCCATCACCCGGAACAAGGTTCGCATTGCAACTACCAGTGATGAGAATATGTTCACTTTAGTCAACATAGTTGAAGAAGGAATGCCGGAATTCCGCCACGAGCTACCGGAACCGCTTCGTGAGTACAATCAATAGCGCGATCACCTGTACACAGTGGATGGTGTAGTAGTCGACAAAGACCGTGTTGTGATTCCACCCGCACTCCGATAAGACTGTCTGACAGCGCTACATGCTGCGCACCAAGGCGTGTCATCAATGATTGCAAGAGCCAAGGCATCTGTATTCTGGCCTGGAATCACCCCCGCAATCACCACTCCAAGGAACAGCTGCAGTCAATGCAACAGAATGGCACCATCTCAACCAAGTGCATCACCGAGCCCTGCAAAATCACCAGTATACCCTTTCCAGCGTGTGTGCGCTGACTTTTTTCATTACAAAGGAATCAACAATCTGGTGATCGTCGACAGATACTCTAACTGGCCCATCGTTGAACACACCTCAGGTGGCGTCACTGGTCTAACTGACTGTCTTCGCAGATCATTTGTAACATATGGCATTCCCAACAAGCTTTCATCCGATGGGGGCCCCGAGTTCACCGCCGCCAAAACACGTGAATTCTTGAGAACCTGGGGAGTTCACCATTGCCCATCGTCCGTAGCTGCCGTGCTGAGGTCGGAGTTAAGACTATCAAGAGACTGATAACCGACAACACTGGACCACTTGGCGAGCTTGACAATGACTCTTTCCAGCGAGCGATTTTACAGTACCGCAATTGCCAAGACAAGGACACTGCACTATCCTTAGCTATGTGTGTCTTTGGCAGATCTATCAAAGATTTCATTCCTGTCCTCCCTGGCCGATATAAACCACATAACACCTGGCAGGAGATCTGGCCGCCAGAGAAGAGGCGCTTAGAAACAGACACATGAGGGCTGTTGAGAGTTGGTCTGAACATATCAAACAACTACCACCTCTCCTCATCGTTGGCGACTATGTCCGCATCCAAAACCAGACTGGACCCAACCCTCTAAATGGGATAAAACTGGTATGAAAATTGAGGTACGCCAACATGACCAGTATGTGGTGAGAATTAATGGCTCTGGTAGAGTGACGCTACGCAACAGAAAATTCTTATGCAAATATGTTCCAGTTTATCCCCAGAAACCACGAATCAGTATCGAAGATGGCATGAACAATGGTACTTTCAGGTCATACCACGCACCTGAAAGTCCCATACAGCCCATTCCCATCGAATAGACCTTGCCATCCAGCCCTGCTTTATCGCCAACAATTCATGTACTACCAGAGAATCCTATGTAACCGGTTAAGGCTTATTTACGAACCACCATGGCTCATACTCCACCTTCCACCATGCTGGAATCACCAACGTTGGATGAGACCACAAGCACACCTGCCCTCTCTAAGCAGGCCACATGTGGTACACCTCTGCGACGGCTTTCAATATCTCCGATTCCGTATCCACCTACGTCTCTAGCTAAAGGACAAAGTCAAACACCGGAAACCACAACAATGCCCATCAGCCACTGTCACCAGGGGATCCACACGCACCCGCAAACGACCCGCTTGGCAAAGCTCCGGAGACTATGATATGTCTACAGAATAATCCTTGCTATAAATACTATCTAGTGACTCAATATCCAGTGTAACATCGCGTTAATTATATACATTCTTAATCAGTGATTGATAGGACACATTAATACAACTTGTGATTACTGTACTTTTAGATAGTCCCATAACCTACCAATAAAAATGATCAAAATAGACGAGTTATTATCTATTTGGTGATGCTACATTTAAATTTAATTTGAGGAATCCTAATACGTGGTTTACTCTGGAGTATATGGTATCAATATGTTTACCCCATATTAGAAAATAATATATAGTTATTCCGAAATATTTAGCTGACTTTACTTTTGTAAAAGGACGGTTTTTAAAGATATATATATAAACGTTATTGATATTTTTTGAGTGATTGTAAGAAGGTCACATTTATCAGGGAGAAAGGACATGGGCCAGTCATGCCCCCATTGAGCGGCTGCGTTTAGGTCTAATAGAAGTTTCTCTGTTTCAGATTTGGCGGTTATGTTTTGATATACACGTATAATGCTGTCTTCTGCAAAGAGTGTGAAAATCATTAATGTACATTTTAAATAATATTGGTGCCAAGACTATGTCCTTTCCATGGGGGTACAGCAGAAGCAACATATGCTAGTATACAATTTAATTGGTAACCCTTAAGTAAGACTGCTTGTGTTCTGTATGTAAGAAAGTTTGATACCCAAGATGTGACCTTGCTGTTACTCGTGGCCATAGTAATTTTATTTGTGATTTAATGTTTTGTGGGGGACCATATCAAAGACATTTGTGAAATCCATAATGATAATATTGGTTTGGATATTTTGTTGTTATTTTGTGATAGTTCTTGGATGTGTTTCGCCTGTATGTTTTGAACGAAAGCCATGTTTGTGTTTATATAGGATATTATTTTTGTCTAAGTGGTTCATTATATTACTTGAAATGATGTGTTTTAAAAGTTACCACGTTATGTAGGTTAAGGATGTAGGGCGGTAATTTATGGGAGAATATTTATTTTTTAATGAAGGAATGACATTGGCTGCTTTTCAGTCTGCTGTTCCAAATACTAGATTCTAATAATTTACCAAAGATAAAAGTTTAGATTGGTGCAATGGTTTCTTTAAGTACTCCTCCATGTAATTGGTTCGGACCAATAACTTTGTTTGGGTTAATGTTTTTTATTAATTTGTGGACTCCGTTAGTGTTTGTTGATATTTCTGACATGATCTGATAGTGTCAGTGTCCTTTGTAAGGTATTTGCTAGAAAGCATTTGGGACTGTTTTTGTTTTTTTTAGAAAATGTTTTTTGTAATTGATTATCTAGGATAATTGTGTTTTTTTTCTTTGAGATTTTATGCCATTGATCCATTACCTGAGGGATGCAAATATCATGTTTTTTGTTTTAATGTATGAGCAGAGATTTTAAGGTTTACTCTGGAATGTGGAACATTTACTAGTATGTAAGACCAATTTGATTTTCGTATTTCTTTTTGTGATTGTGATCTGAATTGCTTATACTTGTGTGTGTCTTTTTTATTTTTATGCATTTTATTTCAATTTATTCATTTTTTTTAAGTTTGAGACTTATCCAGGGAAGTTTTCAGCTTTTTTTCAATGATTTACTTGAGATGTTTGTTTAATAGAGGTAAAAAGGGTTATTTTAAAGTTGGTCCTTATGGTATTTATATTTTCCGTGTGTTACGTGTTCTTAATTCTTCTGGAAAAAAAAAACAACTATATCGTTTTTTTTATCATTCCATGTTGGCTTTTTCGAAATATGTTTTTTTCTTGTGGTAATTTTATGTCTTGTGTTATTGATATTGAATTCTGAACAGACTAAATCATAATCAGCTTCACTAATATGGGGAATGTGTCAATTTCAATTAGTGAGGACGGGTGATTTGTGAGTATTAGATAAAGTACTTTATTTTTTCTAGTAAGTGTATTAATTAATTGTTCAAACGAGTGGTCATTTATCATATCTAAGAATTTATCATGAAGTTTACTATTTGATTGTCCAGTGATGGAGGACGGTACTGACCAATCACTGTTACCTAGGTTAAAATCTCCACTTAAAATGATGGGGAGTTTGGTGATTTATTTAGTCTGGAAATGGATTGGTTATGTTGGTCAAGTGGTTATTCATTTCTTGATGGTGGACGATAAACTAAGAACTATGTCTTGCAAATGTGAAAGTTTTATGTCAGTCCAGATAATGCCTCAGTCGGTTTTAAATCTATAATTTCTCTCCGTATGGTTAGTTTAGTGGATTTGAAGGGTTATGTGTGTTAACGTGTATTTATGTGTATTTTATTGCACTTATGTGAACTGGGCGGGGTTCAGTTCAGTTAAACACAAACGTTTAAACTACACAAATTAATTATCTGGATTTAGTGGGTACTGTTCGTTACTAATTCAATTCCCACAGACAGTGAAACACTCAATGGCTATTAGAAATTTCTAAGTGTATATATAATTTTCATGAAATATTTGTGTATCAATACGTCTGATTTTGTACAACTTAACTGAAAAAAAAATACAAAAAAATGTGTAGTTTCAAGAACTGGCAGATAAATAAACTGGTTATGTAATGAATTACTTTACTCTTACCTTAATCTGAGTAAAACAGTATTTCTTTCTTCCTATACTGTCACCAGTAATTTCTGATCATAACGACATGATGCTGGCAATACATGTAGTCAGAAACTGTATATATAATCAGTGACGTAAATGTTTATTTGCTTCTGATGTAATTAAAATTAAGCACAGTATCTAAAAGTGCATGAAAAATGATTACTACTGACCTGAACATCACAGTTAATTACAAGTATCAGAGACATATAAACATGCAATCAATTTACTGCACGTATCGTATAAGAGTTGTGTGTGTGTGCTCCTCTCATTGTGTTTTTCTTGACTCTTACTGTAGTCATTGCAATAGTAGATTATGGAAGAGAATTTCGTTGTGGTATGAAACTTAGAAAACATTAACATTTTAAAAGGTCAGTTGAGGCAGTCATTTGATTGTATTGTTGCGGCTGGTGTGTTATTTTGGATTATCTAGTCGTTTCGTAAGGAAACGATCTCTGTCAATGTCAAACGGTCCATTATGGATTGTATAGAAAAAAACTTGTTTTGGTTCTAGAATTGACCATCGTAAATCGTCAAGCATGTCCCCCAACACGACTTGTGTTATGTCATCTCATACGTGTCAATCTATCTGCTTTTTTTACTTTTTCGAAATTGTGGGTGTTAAGCTGTTATAACCTAAGTGTGATGACTCCAAAATTGGAGACGAACTTAAGTATTGTAAGCGTTAATCCCTGATACTCTGGGGCAAGTTCTAGATGAGGATCTGAATAGTACATCGAAGCAACCGCTGCTGGCTTTAACTCGACTTGTGCAGGTACGCAGTTAGTCCAAATTAATAAGTGTTTTAAAGCTAGTTTTTTAGTTTTTTGGAATGTGGTGATCACCTTTCTTATATACAGATTTAATATTGGCATCCGTCCTGTCTTTGGGGGATTTCTTCAGTGTCGACCGACCGTTGGGATATGGCGGTGATGGCAGGAGCAGCTTCTGTAGTAACTCTGTATGGGAGTTCGTCTGGATCCCCTGCCTTGGTGACTTTGATGTTTCTTAGCAGTTTCACTGACCCTTCCTCGCAAATGTCCAGGGTAGGTTAGTTGTCGTTCACTCTTTTTTTTTTTTTTTTTTCTTTTGGTGGTGGGGGGGGGAGAGTTTTAACAAATATCACAATATGTATTTACTGCGTGACTTTATTTAAATAACGTTATTTTAAAGTTACCAACATGTGTGTTCCCTGCCGAAATAGTAATAAACTATTGAAATTTTAAATGCCGCTTTTTTTTGTTGTTGAGGTAACGCGTGATTTTCTGGTTCTAAATTACAAGGGCTATTCACTGCCATTTTATCGGGGACATCGTAACCGAAAAATTATCCGGGTTTTAGTATAGCAAACTCTTCACTCATGAAGTTTGATATAGTATAACGGAAGTTGTCATTTTCATGCCGGTTTCATCATTTTACAATTTCATTATTGTTAAAGTCGTCGCTGTTTGTATGGTTTTACAAAAATAATACTTCTACCAGGTGTCAAAATATGCCTACCATCACTGTAAATCGGGATGAACTTTTCAAAAATCTTGGACAGACGTATAGTAAGTTCTCATGTATGCAATATGTCAAACCTTTCAATCATTGGGCATGGAGTGCAATCAAAACGGCCACAAACCAACACGGCCCCATGTATATGTTTCTTTCTCAATTAGTTCAACAAAAAAAAAGAAAGAAGAATAAAGTTTATTTGATGATTAACATAAATCAATTTAGGTTTAAATTTGGTCGGTAATTTAAACAAGTATTAACATTATCTGTTACTTTACAGTACAGGGTTGAAGTGCACTGACTGTATTGGAAGTTAAGCAACAAAGTATAGGGTTAGTACTTAGATGGGTGTCTGCTGTCACTTTAATGGCCATGAGGATTAACTTTCGAACCTACGTCTGAACGAATCTCTCTTTCTTTTGGATGGGGCATGATATGACCAGGAATTGCGGGAAGCCACAGGCTGTGCAGTTTGGGCTAAGCCCTAAAGGTTAAGAGGGGAGGAGTGTAGTGAATATACATAGGTCATTCTTCAACCATGTCGCTGTTAAGCTACCTTTTATAGCAACATGGTTGAAATGCACTGACTGTATTGGAAGTTAAGCAACGAAGTATGGGATTAGTACTTGGATGGGTGACCGCTGTCACTTTTGATTTATTGAAAAAAATAAGAATAGGCACCAAAAAATATTAAGTTAGTATGTGGTAGTATGCAGTAAATCGTGCTACCCTTGCTTTCTTATGTAGTCTTCATATACTGTCGCTGACCAACTCTGATCATTGCAACAAGGGGTGGCACATATGAGTCAGAAATGTTTTACATCATTATTTGCAAAGTATATTAAGTATATCATAACTTTATTATTTGAAATACTGGGTTAATCTAGTTATTGAGCCATCATTATTTTGTTTCATTTGTGATGTACTAGAAAGAAAATTGATGTGAAATTTGGCAAGATGCCTTTATACCATAATGCTTTATTTCATGTTGTATACCAGTATACCTATCGCACATTATTTTTCATTCATTTATTGAGGAGAACAGTTTGGTTTTTTTAATCAACAGAACCTGGTATACTGTAGATAAAGAAAACCAAAACAAACATTATGCCTGGCTTGTTTCACCTGAATTTACTTAAATACTTAAAAAACTTAAATCTGAGTAAAGCAGCCAGGGGATCATGCTTTTAGACTGATTCCAGTAAAACTGTGTATTGTTCATTGATATTGATTATATGATAGATAAATAACAAGTCATGTTTTGTTTTTAAGCATTTAAGTAAAATGTTGGTGAAATAGAAGCTAGATTCAGTAAATTTATTTACATGTTTAAATTACAGTCTTTGAAGAATTTGATGAACTGTGCTTTGAATTCGGATTAGAGGTTGAAACAGCAGTAAGTTACCATTTATGTATAGAACCATCTTTATATATATAACATTTTTTATTTTAAGGCCATAATAGATTAATTGCTAGATCCCTGCCCGCCCCCTAATTTTCATGCTGCTTCGACCCTTTTTATTTTCATAAAAAAAAAAATTATATATATATATAATTTTTTTTTGTTATTAAAAATCATAAAAAAAAAAATAAAATCCTCCCAATCGCCCCGTTTTTAAGAAAAATTTGAATGATAATCTAGCAATTAATTTATAATGGCCTACACTGTACACATATTGTAAAATTGTAAAATCTGTGTTTGGTGTTACTTGGTTGTCCCCAGAATTTGATTACTTCTAAAGGTGAGGATATCTAAATCAAAAGTTATGGTATGATTTATATTTGTATTATACATTTGATACAAGGCCACCCTTAAGAATTGTTTGTTTGCTTTAGGCAATTTTATTTTTGCAATTGAACAGGATATGGACTATGCATTTGTAGAGAGGACAAGCAATAACTGAGAACATTTTGACTGAACCGCAATAAAAAAATTGGCAGAGGGAAGTGGGTGGGTTCTGACTGACAGAATCAATGTCATCCGGCCATAAGTGGCAAACAAACATTTTTCTTATTTTGGCCAAACCAGTCCACATATCATACATGTCACAATTGTGATTGTTAATAAATTGATTGACATGAAGCGGAGATTTCAAATAAATACAATAGAAATTAAGGGTAATAATTCATATTGAATTACAATAATAAAAGGTAACATTTTCAAAAGAAAAGTTCTACATGTTATAGAATCATCAGTCATAATTTGAAATCATTATAAAGTGGTTTAGGCAGGTTTCTGTTTTTTCTGTTTAAGCCCTTTTAGGTAAGCTTGCATTATGAATGGTATCCAAGAAACTTCATGTATACATCAATTGAACTTCACACTGAAGGAGTCTACAGAGACTGTTTTGAATTTAGCCAAAACTATGTCCCTTTTTATATTAAGAATATTTGGTTATAGTATTTTGGCAAACAAACTTTTTTCAGTAACTGCTGGTATTGAATATTTCAAACTCCTTATCAAGTGAGTTACAAGCTTAGAAAATTTGTCAGACTTACCAAACTATTTTTTTAAACTTTCAAAATATTTATACATTTTCCAGGATGAGGAGGAGGGTGGTCAAGGAGATGCCCAGGAGGTCCAGTACAAAATAGAAGTTCCTGCCAACAGGTAAGGCATGCCAGTAAAATTGTTGGTTTTCCAACTTCTGACCATTCTAGAAATTGTTAATGAGAAATTTGATTTAGCATTTTGAGACATAATATACAGTCTTTGTCTAATTTTAGTAGCAAAAAACATTCCTAGTGCCTATCTGCTTATACTATAGGAATCAAAATAATTTCATTTATATAACTCAACCATTCTATGAATTGGGGAATTGGCGTCGGCAGCTGCATCCCACCTGTGTTAAAGTTTCGGTATCAGTGCGCATGCTTATGCTCTGAGGCATCATGTAAGATATCGGGCTCCTAAATTCAAAGTCATTGTTATATTGCAGGGTGAAAAAGGTCATATTTTGTAACTTTGCGTTAAAGTTTTGATATTCAAGTTGTTCATAAGTGTGCAGCTTGTAATATTTATGCATAGAATTTGGCGTAAGTGTGCAGCTTGTAATATTTATGCTTGGAACTTGGCATAGTTGTGCAGCTTGTAATATTTATGCTTGGAACTTGGCATAAGTGTTCAGCTTGTAATATTTATGCATGGAACTTGGCATAAGTGTGCAGCTTGTAGTATTTATGCATGGAACTTGGCATAAGTGTGCATGCTTATACTCTGAGGCAGTATGTAACATATCGGCTCCTAAATTCCAAGTTAAGGTCATATTGCTATAGTCCTTTGCCTTATTTCATTGCATATATATACCCTAACCCTATATACATATTACCTTATTTTCAATAGTATTGATTGATTGAATATTTAGCGTCATTTTTATGCCTTTTCAACAGTAAATGAAATAAATAGTACGTAATAGATGGTACAGCAAACAGTGATTCCTTAAATGTTTCTGAGTTGCCAAACTATAATGTTTAAGTGAGTCCGTGTTCTGGTATGTTCAGTACAAGACCTGTTATAAATAATATTATCACATCACATAATTGAAAGTGCAGGAGGGTAATAAACCCATGGTATATTTTTGATATTAACATAGTGTAATTCACTTCTGATCCTTCACTCAGTGCTTTCTGTAAAAATCGTATGTAAAATGATGAGTTACTTTCTGGCTGGCTGGAACATATAAATGATGAGTTACTTTCTGGCTGGCTGGAACATATAAATGATGTTGATTTTCATGGTAAAAATGAGATTATTTTGAGATGTTACACCATATGATGACCTAACAGAAACTCAAATGGTTGATTTATTCTTGTTCCTTATGGAGGTGATCTGTTAGATAAATGGTAAATGTAATATTTTCTCCTGAGTTATTTGATAAAAAAGAATCTTACATTCTCTCTTTTATTATTTAATTTATTGTACTAGTTGGCAAAAATCATATAATAAAATGATTTGATAAATTCATTAACAAATGAGCACTCCTGTAAGATATTCTGTCTAGAATCTATGTATATGAAAAATAAAGTTTAAATAATCGAAGAAAATATTCTTTATGACAGATTTAAAATTAAGTTACTGGATATAAAATGTGTTGCGATTACAAAGTGTTGTTATATTTCAGATATGACCTACTCTGTATCGAGGGGATTAGTCGGGCTTTACTGGTGTTCCTGGAGAGGTATTATTTTGTTCTCAGTGCCAAAGATAAGAATTGACTGAATAGGGTGAAATCAGTATTGTATCAAATATGACTGAACAGACTAGTTTTTTCTTGCATAAACGCAAAATTCATGGTCTTATTTGTTGATGACAATATTAAATAATATTGTATTAAACTATTTATTGAAGAAATTGGTGTTTGGCAAAATTGTACTTTGATTTGATTAAAATATGTTTTTTCCTTTGCAAGCTGAGATTTTCGTTCTCACTTTGACATTTTGTCAAAATGCGTGTTCTTGATCATCTAGTCCATCCATTACTACCTATGAATAAAATGCAAACTCTGTATGAGATGATTGAATAAATAAACTGGTACTCTTTCCTACTTTCACTCTGCTAATAGCTTGTGAGGTACAAACTGCAGTAACCGGGAACCAGTTTATCTAGCTGTTTCCTGTTTATTGAATACAGGAAATGTGAAAAAGCTGTTTGGATATGCATTGTATTAACAATGTTTTGCATGAAAGGAAAATTATTTACCTAATGGGTATGTTTAAAAACAAAATTGTTTGCGTTTTCATGAATTTATTTGAGTGAAATACACAAACACACAGCTACAGGAAAAAATCTTTAAATGGATACAAAGCCTTTCATCATCATTAATAAATACAAGACAAGATTTGGAGTTTAGATCAGCAAAAACAAGACAAAAACAATATTTTAATCGATGTTGTGAAATTGAAAGGAGATTTCCATTCTAAAATAGATAGCATGCAAATACTACTTGATGGCATTTCAACTCGCCATTTGGACTTTTCTAAGGTGAAACAAAGTCTGCAATAATTAAAAAATACTCCTAATCAAAATAAAATCACATAGCTCATTTGATTTGCCTTAAAAAATATGTTTTATCAATTTTAAACTGGAAATCTGTTTAGTCTAACCTTGGTGCGCGGCCAAGTAAGGACTTTACATTTAGGACTTTCCATTAGGATATTATTCTGGCATGTTAGTATATGTATTATTATTGGATCAGTTCACTAATATAGACATGATATATTGGAGAAAAAGCCTTTTACAGACTATTTTTGGCTCTCCCTTTTAAAATTAAATGTGAATATAAAATTAAAACAGTTGAAAACTGAATGATAATGAATCTTTAACAAAGTGTTTATTGGAAGACATCTGGTAGGTGTAATTTGTACATATTCACTATTTTGGAATGTTGAATTCATGATTTAACATGCTTAGAAGTTCTATTTATGCAATGCTTGATTTAAAACAAAGTGCACTTGGTTTCAATAAGGTAATAATATAACGTAACTGTATTGTCTTGCTAAATCAGTCTTAAACTAGCCAAGTTTTTTTAATCAGGTAAAACTTGAGTTAAATTTATATAATAAAAAGTTACAAACTTCAAAACAGCATATACCAAGATATTTGCTTTGAGATGATGTTGAACCATTTACAAAACTCCTTAATAATTATATTCTGTTATGCTTTTAAAATTGAAATTTATTAAACTATACTTAACCATCATGAATGTTATTTAAACAGATTGAAGGCACCACGGTACAAGGCAGTTCCTCCGAAGTCTGGTTCCATGCAACAGTTGAAGATTCAACCATCGGTAAGAATTTCATATAAGTATCATGATTTCATCAATATTTTCTACACCAGTTTCTTGTTTCATTCAATATTTTTTTATTTACCCTCCCAGCTGTGCTCTAGACATTTTGATGAGCAAGATAAGGAGATAATATCTCCACTGGGCAGCATTGTAAGACTAGCGACTTCTCCTGGACTGCATCACTGGCTGGAACAGAATATTTATGTAGTCTATGTTGATTACTTGTATTCGGCATATTCTTATAGTAGTTGGTTAGTTGATGTCTTCGATTCTTGTTGATCTCGTAGATGTCAACGTTGGTTCTCCATTGTTAGAATTCACTGTCGATAACTGGATATGCTGTGTCACCATAATGATGTAGCTGGTTTCAAACTGTTGTTTGTTGTACATCAAAACAATTCTTTCTAGGGCCACAGATAGGTCCTTCCGCTTCAAAAGTCGCTTGTAGAGTGTCATTCAGAATTGTCAAGCTAAGTTTTTATTTACCCTTGCACTAAGCTCTTGGCTTTTTGGCAAGCAATATTACGTAATCAGTGGACAGCATCGGCAGGGTCGTTACTCCTCCCTGTGCTGCACCACTGGCTGGATAAGATGATTTTCTGCTCCATCCCCCGTGCTAGATCCAATTGTCGAGATTTTGTATGTCAAGCTTGAACTTGCTGCTGACTGGGTCAATTTCAATCCAGTGAGCTTGAAGCGTTGATATGTTAAATGAGTTGAAATCAAAGCTGTCAACCAGACGATTAGCCCGACGATGGAATGAGGGATAAGCACATCCTAGGAAGATTATTGTAGATATGATGATTAAAGTTGTTTCTTGAAGACGAATTCATTGATAAGTTGATTATGGTGATATGGAGGTTCCTGTCAAAAGATGTTTCTTGAAGATGTTGTATTAATTCAGTAGCATGCTGATTCTTGTTTTATATCTAAAACAACCCTTTTTAGCACCTCATTAAAAACATAAAATCAATGATAGGTTAAAAATCCCTCCATGTAGAAGCGGAGGGACCATGACCCACTTAGAAGGCTGGAGCTTGCACAGGAGACGTCCATCCTACACGACAGCTGCTTGAAGATGTCATGTAGTATTCCTGACACTTCCAAGTTTTTATTTACCCTCGCACTTAGCTCTAGGCTTTTTGGCGAGCAAGAACAGAAGATTACGATGCCAGTGGACAGCATCAGCAGGATAAGATGATTATGTTGATAGGTTGTTTCTGGTCGTAGGTCAATTCTGGAAATTGAAGATTTAAATAGTCAACCTCTAGTAGTTAATGCCCCTGTACAGTGGTTAGCCTCTGGTAGTCCCATTTTACACATGTTTCGCTTCCTTTCGTATTTGTGGTTGTATTTCACCGGGAGTCGAAGCATTTTACTGCTGTACAAGCATGTTGAGCCGTTCACACCTGTTCCATTATGCATCATGTTATACTGTCACGCCGCCTGCACAGCTTGATTTTTCAGTACCAGTATAGTGTCAAGATCTATACCAGCACAGCCATTGTCTTACCATTGGCCTTGTGTGATTGGTGCAGACTGGTCTAATACCTTTGTTTGCTTGGCGCAGACAGGTCATATGCCCTTGAGTGGTTGGTGCAGACAGGTTTAATGCACCTGTGAGATTGGTGCAGACAGGTCTAATGCCCTTGTGTGATTGGTGCAGACAGGTCTAATGCCCTTGTGTGATTGGTGCAGACAGGTCTAATGCCCTTGTGTGATTGGTGCAGACTGGTCTAATGCCCTTGTGTGATTGGGACAGACTGGTCTGATGCCCCAGTGTGATTTGTGCAGACTGGTCTTATGGCCTTGTGTGGATGGTGCAGACTGGTCCAATGCTTCTATGTGATTGGTGCAGACTGGTTTAATATATGATTTGTTACTTTCAGACATCCCAAGTAAGACCCTTTGCAGTAGCTGCCGTGTTAAGGAATATCAAGTTCACGGAGGTGAGTATTGTATCAAGGAGGTCATCTAGATGGTTTAAATGATATTAAATAAAGATAAAAAGGTCACAACTAGAGGTCAATAGCTCACAACTAGGGGAGTGAAACAAGTGTACAAGATAGTTGGTAATACTCCGGTAATGGTTGAGAAGTTTGAGCAAGATATGATATTGTAATGTTTATTTATAGCTTAGACACTTGCATATACTTTTGTGGAATCAACATTGCATAAACAATTTATACTGAGGTTAGTGGACACGTTTGATAAGTTTGTGAGTTAAGTGTGGAAGGATTGTGGGTTTACTAAGATTCATGTAAAGTCATCCGAGATCTTCCTCCACCCATTTATAACCTGTAATATGTTTAAAATAGCATAAAACATCATTCTTCGTTCTTTTGTATGTATTTTAATGTACATTATAAACTATCAGTTCTTAGTCTCGGAATCAAGTCTCGGATATATGGGTTATAAGGTGTACCATAGCCTTACAGTTAACTATGGAACATCCGTATTTGTTTAAGTTCACACTAGATTTCTTCAGTTTATGTATCTACACATGGTAAATCATTAATTTTGTTCATCTGTTTGTTTGCTCGGTAGGTCGGATAGTTTATGCCTCTCTAACCTTCATTACTTGATCTACCCCTGAAAATCTATACATAATTTGTTTAATTTTCAGGACCGTTACAAAAGTTTCATAGACCTTCAAGATAAACTTCATCAGAACATCTGCAGGTAGGAAACTTGAGTTGAATTTTGCTGAATTTAAAAAATACTTGCTTTTATGCTGCTGTCATTTAACGAATGGTGAAGGGCATAAAGTGTTATCCCTGTTTGTCCATCTGTCCATATATCTGTACGGTAAAAATTGTTTTCTGATTAATAACGTTTGAAAGGGTCCATGTATTTAAATAATATTTTGTGTGTACCTATATAACTATAAAATACAAGCCATTGTCAAAATTTGTCAACATCTGTCAAATTTTATAGGAGTTACAGCCTCTCTTTGACTTAATTTTCGGTAAATTTTTTTTATCTGATCAATATTGAGGGAATTGGTGTCCACAGACAAATTTATTGTTTAATCATACAGGTATCATTTATAAAATATTTCAGACGAAGAGCATTGGTTGCCATAGGAACCCATGACCTGGACACCATCCAAGGCCCTTTTATCTATGATGCTAAGCCCCCAGCAGATATAAAGTTCAAGGCCCTAAGTCAAACACAAGAATATACAGCTGTAGAATTGATGCAGTTATATTCTGTAAGTAAAGTGGTATTAAACTCATTCTGTCGGAATACCAGCCAGTCCTTGATTGCTGAACAAAGCTATTCAGGGTTTATCCATCCATAAACATTGATTGTTTTGACTGTTCCTCTGAGCTTTCTCTTTGGATATCATGAAAATTTAAAGTAATGTTGCACTTAAAGTCTTATTGGTACTGAAGAATATTCAGGTGGGTGATTACTGCTGCTGAAAAATTGAGTGTGCAGTATTATGTTAAATTCTTCTAATAGTGGAAGGGAAGTAATTCAATTTTCCTTTAAAATTAAATGTACAGCTGATTGTTTCCCATAATGAAAAATGGTTCTTGTTCAATAACTCGAGTTCCCCTTAACTTGTCATACATTAAATGCTTATACCAAAACACGAAGCCTGAGATTGCTTTTGATTATTAGGCTTAATGTAAAGGGCATTGTTACTTGGAATTGAATTTTTTTTTTTTTGCTTCCTCAATTATTTTAGTAAACTGAATGAAATTTCAGATTTTGTTTTAAACTGTAACTTATTTAATTTACATCAATTGTTGAGAAGTCTTCCTGTATAGAACCAGTACTAAGCATATGTGGATAAAGTGTCTTGCTCAAGGACACCACACATAGCCATGGCGGAGGATCAAACCCACGACCTCCGATTATGAATAATTCATCAAATTCCATATGTAAATGGCTTTCTAGTAATTATGTTCATTGTAGTGATTTTCCATTGGGATATCCTGTCAGATGCTATTTTATTGGTTTAAATATTATAGGCTCCTTTATAGGAAAAAAGACCTCTTTTATCAATTAACATTATCTATACCGTTCTATATACATGTAAATGATAATACTTATACTTATATTGTTTTATCCACAGGGGGACAGTCATCTGAAGCCCTACTTATCCATCATCCAGGACAAGCCCGTGTACCCAGTCATATACGACAGTAACAAGGTTGTGCTCTCCATGCCCCCAATCATAAATGGTAAATATTACTGGTTTAACTGTAGTTAAAGTAGACAAGCATATCAGACACATTTGATGAAACATATGCCACTGTTCATTATTAATTGAAAGTGGTATTCATTTGGGAACATTTGGCTTAAATGAATGTAATTTTGTGGCAGTTTAATTTTGATGAATACGTTGAAGAAATTGAAAAAGCGTAAAATCTGGCAACTATCAATGATACTGGAAAGTTTTGTATCCAGTGTACTGTGATCCCCACAAGCTGTACATACTGGAAAGTTTGGTATCCAGTGTACTATGATCCCCCACTAAGCTGTACAATACTGGAAAGTTTGGTATCCAGTAAACTGTGATCCCCACTAGCTGCACATACTGGAAAGTTTGTATCCAGTGTACTGTGATCCCCACTAGCTGTACCATACTGGAAAGTTTGGTATCCAGTGTACTGTGATCCCCACTAGCTGTACATACAGGAAAGTTTGTATCCAGTGTACTGTGAACCCACTAGCTGTACATACAGGAAAGTTTGTATCCAGTGTATTGTGATCCCCACTAGCTGTACATACCTGGAAAGTTTGTATCCAGTGTATTGTGATCCCACTAGCTGTACATACTGGAAAGTTTGTATCCAGTGTACTGTGATCCCCACTAGCTGGTACATCTGGAAAGTTTGGTATCCAGTGTACTTTGATTCATGTGCTGGAAAGCTTGGTATCCAGTGTACTATGTTTCATGTACTGGAAAGTTTGTATCCAGTATGTACTATGATTCAGTGTACTATTACTGGAAAGCTTGGTATCCAGTGTACTATGATTCATGTACTGGAAAGCTTGGTATCCAGTGTACTATGATTCATGTACTGGAAAGCTTGGTATCCAGTGTACTATGATTCATGTACTGGAAAGCTTGGTATCCAGTTGTACTATGATTCATGTACTGGAAAGCTTGGTATCCAGTGTACTATGATTCATGTACTGGAAAGTTGGTATCCAGTGTACTATGATTCATGTACTGGAAAGCTTGGTATCCAGTGTACTATGATTCATGTACTGGAAAGCTTGGTATCCAGTGTACTATGATTCATGTACTGGAAAGTTTGGTATCCAGTGTACTATGATTTATGTACTGGAAAGCTTGGTATCCAGTGTACTATGATTTCATGTACTGGAAAGCTTGGTATCCAGTGTACTATGATTCATGTACTGGAAAGCTTGGTATCCAGTGTACTATGATTCATGTACTGGAAAGCTTGGTATCCAGTGTACTATGATCCTCACTAGCTGTACGTTTATTCTTGTTGGACTGGTGATGATGACTCCTGTGATGATATTGTAATACACAATGTGTGTACACAACACAGATAATTATTAAGTGGTTTGTTGAATATTAAACATCATGTATATACTGGCAGGGGCATTAAACTCAACCACTCCTTCCTGGGATCATGGAAGGTTAACCAGTACTCGAGTATATCCATCTCCGCAAGTAACTGATAACTTTCCACTTGAATCTGCAGTGAGAGAAAATGACAATGAGACACTATGTTGCATTGCAATTCTCATAGAGACTGCACACACTGTAAAATATCTTTTGATTTTCTACTTATTTTGGTTTTTGAAACTTAAGCATGATTAAGAAACAGGTTGACTGTTTGACAGAATATTCACTTTTAACCAATATTACATTAAAAATATTGTATTTGTGATGAATTTAATTTTTAATAGTACATGTAGTAAAATTATTTTTCACCCAATTCAATAGCTGATTTCCTTGTTTGGTTATTCAGGAACAAAACAAATATACTTTAATTTTACTACAGGTGAGCATACAAAGATTACGTTGGACACCAAGAATGTTTTCATTGAATGCACAGCAACAGATCTTACGAAGGCTAAGATTGTTCTCGACATCATGGTCACCATGTACTCTGAATACTGTGCCGAACCTTTTATGTAAGTTGTTAGATTAAACTTATTCTGGTTGCCAGTGGTCATCATACATGTCTGTGTTACAAGTTTATCAACAGGTTATTTAGGAACATGGGGAACCTCAGCACTTACAATATTTGGAAATGCCTATTTTGCTTGAAATCTTTAACCTATTTTTCTTATTTTAAAATATGTTAAATCTGATGGATGGAGACCTTAGTTTCATATACACGTACATGAATATGATTAAAAATAGCTTCTTCATATAAAGTGTTTGGACTGATGTGAC